>APFE031265900.1:7165-109721 GCA_000404065.3 Pinus taeda
TACAATAATCTTTGGGTTTCCATGTAGCTTTTGAACTGTTTCCATAAATGCAGTAGAAATTGTACTGGCTTTAAATGGATGTGATAATGCACAAAAGTGTGCATACTTGGTAAGTTTGTCAACTACCACCATGATGACACTCTTTCCCTCATACCTGGGTAAACCTGTGATAAAATCCATTGAAACCTCCTCCCAACGTTGTCTTGGAATGGACAAAGGTTGTAATAGACCCAATGTCTTAATTGTTTCAACTTTATTTTGTTGGCAAACCAAACATTATGCCACAAATTTTTGAATATCTGATTTACGGCCATCCCAAAAAAAATCCTTCTTAACCCTGTGGTAAGTTTTTAAAAATCCTGAGTGCCCTCCTAAGGGAGAAGTGTGCAATTCCATAAGAATCTTTTGTTTTAGTTGGGAATTCTTACAGAGGTATAAGCGATCTTTGTACCATAACGAATCATTTTGCAAAGCTAAATGTATCAGATGTACTGGAATCCTGTTGTAACTTTCAAATAAGTGCCCAAACTTCTTCGTCATTATTCCATTCCTCTCTTGCTTCGTTTACCCAATCTGGTTGGATAATAGAAATGGCGCACAATAATGTTTCCACATCCTCATCCTTTCTTGAGAGTGGATCTTCCACCACATTTTGCTTCCCTTTTTTGTAGATGATTTCAAAGTCATAACCCAACATCCTTGTGACCCATTTTTGTTGCTCTTCAGAGGATAATCTTTGTTCTAAAAAGTATTTAAGGCTATCATGATCCGTTTTTACCTTGAAGTGTCTTCCCATTAGGTAGGGTCGCCATCTCTTAAGTGCATGGAGTATTGCCAACGTTTCCTTCTCGTAAATAGCTTTGTGTAAAAACTTTCCCTTGATTGGATGACTTTCAAAAGCAATGGGTCTTTCATGTTGCATTAAAATAGCACCAATTCCATTTCCTAAAGCATCACATTCCACAATAAAGGTTTTTGTGAAGTCCGATGTAGCTAAGACCGATGCTTGGAACATTGCCTCTTTAAGATGTTCGAAGGCCTTTGTTGCTTCTGGAGTCCATGGAAATGCATCTTTCTTCAATAATGTTGTTAGAGGTGCTGCTATTCTCCCATAATTCTTAACAAACTTGCGATAATATCTTGTCAACCCGAGAAATCCTTGCAGATGCTTTATGGATATGGGGATTTTCCATTCCTTAATGGCTTTAATTTTGCTAGGGTCTACCTTAACTCCTTCACGAGATACAATATGACCCAGATATTCCACCTCTTGTACTCCAAAGAAACATTTGGATCTTTTTGCATATAATTGTTTCTTCTCCAATAGTTGTAGCCCACTGTCAACATGTTCAACATGATCCTTCCAAGACTTGCTGTAGATTAGTATATCATCAAAAAATACTAAAACTAATTTTCCAAGGAAGGGTTTGAATATGGAATTCATCAAACCTTGAAATGTAGAAAGTGCATTGGTAAAGCCAAAAGGCATGACAAAAAATTCATAATGACTCTCATGAGTTCTAAATGTTGTTTTCAGAATGTTTTCAGTCGTCATTTTGATTTGATGATATCCTGAACGACGATCCAACTTGGTGAAGTAAATTGATCCATGCAATTCATCCAGTAATTCATCAATGACAGGAATGGGAAACTTATCTTTAATAGTGAGCTTGTTGAGCTCCCTATAATCCGGACAGATGCGCCATGATCCATCCTTCTTGTGCACCAATACTACTGGAGCAGAGAAAGAACTTTGACTAGGTTGAATTACCAGCCTCTAGCATTTTTGCAACCATATGTTCAATTTCACTCTTTTGGGCATAGGGTATCTGTACGGCCTGATGTTTGGAGGAACACTTCCTGGAATCAGATGAATAGCATGATCATGATCACGAATAGGTGGGAGACCTTTGGGAGTCTCAAATACCTTGGAATGATTGTCCAGGACTTTTTGGAGATCTGGAGAAATAGATGAGTCCAATGTGGAAACATCCAGCGAACATAATCGTGCAATTACAGCTTTTCGTTCCTATTTTAGAAGCTTTGTCATACCGTTAGAGCCGATTATCTTTCCTGGTTTCCCTGCAATACCCCTTAATTCAACTTCCTTTCCTTCCACAGAAAATTTCATGAAAAGTTCTTGAAAATTAAAAGCTATTGTACCCAAGGATTGTAGCCATTGGACTCCTAGTACAACATAAGCACCTCCCATTGGAATGGAAAGCATTGGGCTAGTCAATACATATTCTCCCATGGATAACTTGATATTATGGCACTTTCCCGAGCAATTTATTGTTCCTCCATTTGCAATCATCACTTGACACTCTGGTGCTGGATATAGGAAGCAATTCAATTCTTTTGCTAACCTACAATGAATAAAATTGTGGGTGCTTCCTGAATCAATCAACACTATTACCTTTTTCTTCTTGATTTGTCCTTCTATCTTGATAGTTTGAGGAGTGGTAATTCCTGCTAGTGCATTACAAGATATGGTCGGATTTATTTCTTCTTCATCTAGGCTTTGTTCCTGGAGTATATTTTCTTCTTTTGACCTTTCTTGCTCCTTTTCTTATTCCTCTTCACAATCTATGTAGAATAATTTCTTCTCAGCACACTTGTGACCTTTAGTGTATTCGCTATCACAACTGTAACAAAGCCCTTTTGCTCTTTTTCTTCTAATTGTTGTGTGTCAACCTTATAGGTTGTGGAAGACTAGGGGAAACAACACTTCCATCTTTATAGTTGTGAGTGGTATGCTTCCTGGTTGCCATAATTTTGCTTTCCATCTTTCTTGCTAACTTGAATGCCTTCTCTAATGAATCAGGTCCCCAAAGGCAAAAATCATGTTGGATATTTTCCTTTAAAGTCCCTATGAACACATCAATCCTATGCTCCTCTGGAATACTTTTTACCCTTATGTTCAATTTTTGGAACTCTTCAATGTGCTCCATTATTGAACCCTTTTGTTTCAGACTTATCAATTGGCTAAAAAAAGTGTTGCTTTTTGTATCCTCATAATGTGTTGTCAGTTCTTCCGTAAAAATTGCCCAAGTGATAATTTTTTTACGATATCAAATCCGTTGATACCATACAAACTAATTTGGTTCCAAATATAAATTTGCAATACGTAACTTTTGTGTTTTTTGCACACTATTGAGATCAAAAAATTACTCCATCTGTAATATCCCTGTTGCGGGATCCTTGCCATCAAACTTCCTCATATCGTTGGAATATGGTGGGTCTTCAATCTAACATTAGAGTATATGAAATCACGATTAACATTTATTTTGTTCGCATCATGAGTTTCCTTTACTACCCTTTCACCATTTGTAAGTATTTCTTGTAGAAAATTTGTCAAATCTGCCATATCTCTGTCAATTCTACCATATATGTCTTCAAATTTGTCTACAAATCTACCATATCTCTCTTCAAATTTGTCAAATCTACCATATCTGTCTTCAAATTTGTCTTCAAATCTACCATATCTCTCTTCAAATCTATCTTCAAATTGTCCAGCTTAGCTTCCACACCCTTTATCTTAGATTCCACGCCATTTATCTTAGCTTCTGTTAGCTTTTGTGAGAGTGGCATTTGTTGCACTTGGTCCTGTAATTTTGACATATCATGTAGCATTTCTTCCTCTTCTTCATGAGTCATGCTAGAGATTTCCATTTGCTTACTAGGTGTTTGAATTTTCTTTCCTCACAGCATTAGTTACCGACAATAATTCTCTACTATGCCCTTTTAATTCCTTCAAAATAATTTTTCAAACCAAGCTTAAGAAAAAATTTAAAAAAATCTACACACATTTTTTCACTTTGTAGGAGCTTGATACTGCCTCTGATGTATCTATGTAATTTCGGATCATCCAGTTCTGAAATTGCGACCTACAGTACCCCTATGTGTCCTCTTTCCAATTCCAGTAGTCTGATCCAAATTGGATTGTCCAAGGAAGAGTTATGCCAAATATCCCACAATGACCTAATTATAGACTAGTTCAGTAGAGCGAACCTGTACGACAAGTCACATGTCCCTGTTTTGAAATTTGGCTCTGAAAAATATATACAAGAAACTACAGTTTTTCCTCTTTATGTACCTTCTTACGAAAATTCAATCTGATTCTCAGAGAGAAAGTTATGATGATTTTCCCCAGGTCACCTGTTTGGAATGTAATTTAGGAGTCTACAAAAAGGCCAAGTTCCTCAGATCATATCTCTGCAAATATAGTGCAAAAATCTCTAAAGTTTAGAGCCAATGTTCATTGCGATTTCTTCTGAAATGGGTTTTTTTTAGAAAAAAAGTTACAGTGAAAATGCCACAATGACCTATTTGGAGTAGTGAAACCCTAGAATCCAAAGCTCTAATACCAAATGTTATGAAACCATCTCACAAAAAGATAGAAAATATAAATCAACACCTTAGAATTCATCCTCTTCAAGGGGGAAAACTCGTTTACATTACACAAATGAATCATTCATTGATGATTCAAATGGAAAAACCTCATTTCTATATATAGGAGTCTAAGGAATCACAATATAACCCAGCCGACCTAACAATAATAATATAAAGGCACAAAAATAACAATAGAGGGATTCTATGGGGCACAGTAATAAAAATATGGGGACACTAGGGGCACAACAATATTAATAAGGGATATAACTACAGCAGTAATGGGGTAATCACTACTATTATATGGACCTAACACTATAACCTCAGAGTCAATTAAACAGATGCTTCAAATCCCCAAGAATGATTCTTTGAGCCCTTTCTCTATAAATTCCCTCATGGAACTCTACCAAAAGCTAACCTTCCATTGAAGAGCCAGAACATTTGAATTTTTTTTGCCAGAAGATGTTCAACTTCGAAAGAAGAATCCACCATATCTAGCTGCCATGTTTCCAGAAAAGACCAAGAAAATTGTCGCATTAGTATCTTGTCTCCTAGGGTATCAATAATTTCAATGGGTGGATGAACCTATCCTAGGTTTTTTGTCTATCTTTTCCATAGAAGAAAAACCTTTTGTGATGTTTAATTTTAGTCAATTCCTTACAGACAACATCTATGATAAATTTTTGAAGATTAACAAAGAAGGAATTTTTAAACACGCATCAGTGCTAGTTTATATGTTTTTATTTTACCATGCAGAAAGGTTCCCAATTGCTTTTCAGAAACTAGATGAACAAGGAAATGCACAATCAATCATTTAGTGGAACTCTTTGGTGCAGAAGTATTCAAATGATTTCAATTTCATTGAATTCATAGACCAGTTCATTTGAACAGTTTCTTGCCTTCTTAACAGTGATGTGGAACCTAAAATAGATTCTGAGATACAAAGAACCTTACACCTCAGTGAACAAGTTAAAATAGGAGACTGGTACTTGTAGCATATCTACATAGAAATTAGAGTGTATGGCTATGAGCTTCTCCCATATAAATTGCCAAATTATGTTCCTATGAGAATTTCCTCATTGGAATATATAAGGAAAATGATCAATATTGATGAATTACACTTTGTTTCATCTAAAAAGACAGCACAGTTCAAGATCAAGACACAAGTGGGGCCATTCATATGCAACAATAGAGTAATAGGTAATGAGGTAGATGCACTTCTCAAACAAATGAACTTCCAATTAAGATTTACATGGTCATATGACCCCTTTCGCATCATTTCCAGTTTAAGAGTGGAACATAAGACCACTCCTTACATTCATACTTGCATGCAAGAAATTGAAAAATTCATGAACCAGGATTAGGGGGAGGAGAACACTCTGCAAGAAGCTGAAGAACAGGTTTTGTCTACAACCAATTCATAGACTCCAGTACCTCAGGAGAAGCATGACAAAAGGCCAAGAGAAAAAGAGTCTCCTACAGTAACAAAAATTGGAGCCAAGGAATTCCTAATATATAAAAAGAAGTAGAAAACTAATTCAAAACTATTTTTCATGCAAGATGATGAAGAACGGGCTACTATAGTTTTAATAGGTCCACATGTTTCTACAAGACTAGAAATTATTTTTGCACATACAAGACAAATTGATATTTTTGTAGGGTCACCATCTTCCTCAGCTTCACAAGATCCTCCAGATTCAGCACAAACAACAGAGTTGGCTCAAGGCCAATTAAAGCCAAATATTTTTTCTAAGTACAAATATATCAAGCATAAAAATGGGATGCTAAAGGCCAGTACATATACTCAATTTTGGAAACAAACTGCTTCTTCCCAACATAGGCTTCTATCAACGTTTGATACTGAAAACAGAATAATGAAAATGGATTTTCTACAGGCACAGGTTCCATTCCCAAAATTACCAACAAACTACAAGAAGATTCTTTTCTCCTTTGACACTAATCAAATCCATATGATTGATCAGATGGATATGCACAAATAGATTGGAGAGATTTTATACTCCACTTTGACTAATACTGCCATGACAACTTCAAAACTGCAGGCCTCCATCATCAACATATAGTCACAGTTGAAGTTGGAGAAGATCTCATCTTTGGCAAAGGATACTCGAATTAAATCACTAGAGGACTTAGTCATTAAGCTATGTTATAACCCGAGTGATGTAAAGGCAGTAAAGGAGATTGTGAGAAAGAAAAATACAGATATAGCAACTCTAAAGAAACAACTCAAGTTGCCATCTACAGAGGATCCACATACCAAGGAAATGGGAGAACTGGAAAAGAAAAAGGAAGACATGTTCAAGATAATAATTGAATAGAATGTCCAGATCAGACAAATGGAGGTGGAACTAGAAAAATTGCTCAAGGAGAAAGAGAAATCCTCAAAGCTAGCTATAGTTCCACTGACTGCAGTGCCTATTTCAGTTGTAGGAACAACAAAGGATTCTACATCGACAAAAACAACAGCACAAACCACAGATTCTTGCAATGAATTGACTAAATCCATGCAGGAGATGATCCTTTAGGGGAAAGAAATTGAGAAGTTAAGATTTTAGCTAAAGAGTTTATTTGAACAGAAATTGAAGATAGACAGCTTCTATTTAGCATAATTAAAAAATTCACACAGTGAGTCAGTAATGGCTCAAACTTTAGCACAAGCCAAAGAAAACATATGGATGAATATCAATCAGGCCATAATAGAAATTTGGCCATCAATTCAGATCATCTTTGAACAAGAATAATTGATGTAGAGATCAAAAACAGTGATAGAGGAGGTAAGATAAATTTTGGGAGAGAAACTGAGTGAAGCAACAACCTTAATCAAAGTTTGGAATTCTAAAACCAAGGAAGAACTAGAGGAGCTTCAGATTGTAGACTGAACATAAACCATTTTGGAGATAAAGAAAGTTTTACAGAAGAGGAACCTTATGATACAACTAGAGAATAAGTGTCAGACTCTAAAAATTTTTGTTCAGAGGTTTCATACCAGGTTCAATTTACTAAATCAGAGAGGGCTAACAAGGTTGGTAGCAATGGATGACAGATTGATCAGTTTGAGTGACTATAAGCATAAAATATTTACTATTGCCCAAGATAATTCTATGTTTGCAGGGGTAAAAGGAAGTGTTACAAAAAAATATTTACTGGAGGCTTTAGATTTTGATTTGAGCATTAAACATGAGATCAAACACATTTTCATCAAGAAGCCTACATTTCAGAAATATACTGAAGTTGTGAAACATATAGAAAGCTAATAAAACTTTTTGTCCCTAGTAAAGGTCAATGAGATCATTTGTGTGAATTACTTGAGTGAAACATGTTTCATCTCAGAGAGCGAGGCAACACCTTTTTGGGATCAGTCATCAACAACCATCCTCGACAATAGTGCCAGCAGCTCCAGCAGTTCGAAATTGCTAAATTTTTGTATTATTTGTGTAATCAATTTGAGATATTTTAGGATTTTGTCTTGACCTTTCGAAATCAAGATATTTTGTAATTATTTATATAAGTACTTTATAATTCGAAGTAGCAGAGGTTGATGTTTATATAAAATAAAAGGACCATTGATGTAAAGTTGTTCCAAAAATTTCCAGTGGGCACATTTAAATAATACAGAAGCTCTTACAGGATTCCTATGTCAGATTTTTTGGTGAAGTCATATTTCCCTTGTTGTTGTCTTTACTTTCTCTGTAATTTCATAAGTGTTTTCTAATGTATTTTTTTCAAAAGAAAATTATGAATCTAAATTTGTTTAAGTACACTCAGTTTTGTCTTTTTAACAATTCTAATGTTTTCTACTGAAGTTAAGCAATAGAATTCTTAATTCCTTTATGCTTAATGGACACTTAATCATTTCTTCTTTTTCCATCTCATCAAGCATATAAGATCCAATAAATCTTCCTACCTTTCCCTATTAGATGTGTCTCTCAATGCTAAAATAAATCCATTCGAAGTAAATTGACTCCATTGCCCAATGGTATCTTATTACATTATCAACCAAACAACCAAAACCAAATCAAAAACCAAACTATGGAACTTTCATAACTAGCCTAATAGTTCAATATAAGCAAATCTAAATCTAAAAGAGACATCGCTCGTTGAAGCTAGTAGGGCTAGATCCCAGCTTCCAAAGTGGTCTTGTGGTTACCTTTGTATTCCTTTCATAGTCTTAGGAAATACATAGTGCTAACAGTGTTCATGAACCTAAAGTTAATAGGAATAATCAAATTATAAACTTAAATGAAATAAGGGTATTTCACCCAAGATGCAAACCTTTCATTTCCTGAGAAATCACTCTTTTGAGACCAAAGGATGATTATTGCTTCTTTTAATAAAGAATCTCCCTTGAGACAATGATCTCTTCTTTTATCTGTCCTCTTTGCATCTACCTAGGGACTGATCCTGTCGTCCTGATTTATACTATGTGTGTCTTCACATTCTAAAATTACAATGCAACTCATCTCTAAAAGATATTTTATCCTTCATCTAACTTTATATGTTGCGATATGATCTCCCTAAGGCTATATTGGGTGTCTCTTCTACTTCTATATCATTAAGATGCACTTCTATGTGTAAAAATTTATGATGCCTACATCTAACTTATTTAGCTTCACTTGAAGCCATTTTCTTCCCTTTTAATGAAGAGAAGCTAAGGATCTAATATCCTTGAGTATATTATCCTCCTTTATCTTCTAGAACTTCATTCGATGAGTCCTAAATAGAGAATTACCTTTTAGCTTTTATTTTACTGTTGTTTTGGTTTTATCTTGATTGTTGTTGTAGTAGCTACAACCACCCTCCGAAATTTTTCTTTAGCTTCATTTTGGAGCCTCTCAACCAACCTTTCACAATAGCATATCTTGTCTTGTCAAGTACACAAGCTTCAGGGATTTTCTTGCAGAATGAAAACCTATCCATCAAAGCTTGTTGTATCCCCCTCACAGGTTGTTTCACCAGACTTGGTCTAGCTGCACGCTGAGTATCTCCATCAAGAAATTGCGTAATTCTAGAGGGAAACAAGCATTCCCTCCAGAAATTGCGCAATTTTTTTCTGGTAGCCTATTGCGCTCCAGAGTTGTGCAAATTTTCTTGTCACTGCTGACTGGAAAAATTGCGCAATTCCTCCCAGCAAGATTGCTTAGCCTAGAAATTGAGCAATTTTGGGCAGCAGTCAACTACTTTGCTTAGAAATTGCACCATCCCTTTGGGAAGCCAGCCCAACTCCCTCCCAGTTGAGCAAACTATTGCATGTGTAGTTGAGTTGACCGGTTCCCTTTGGGACCAAGCAAAACTGATTTGCATGCATGGACTACTTCTCCTAAGGCAGCATGCAAAGGCATCCCTTGAATCAGGGATCTACTTTTAGTAGCTGGAGGTTGCATGCAAGGATCATTTCACAAACTTCCCACCAAGTGTCGCTCTTCCTAGATTTGTGGCATGCGCGTCACATCGTCAATTTTATCAAAACGTATGAACCGGATGTTGCATAGCTCTTTCCTCACATTGACCTTGTAGCACTGAAATCCCACATTGCATCTAGGAGTCATCGGCACATTCAGCTTAATTTTTTTTGGGTAAGCCCGCTTTTCATGTCTCACGCTGTATTTCTGGAGCTTTTTTTGTTTTTCTTCATATGAATGTTGTCTGTTTCATTTTAGTGAGTACATGTTGCTGTTTGCATGCATACTAGCTTGTACGAGCACCATTTTAGTTTTCATTTTGCATCTCACTACTGTCACATGCATGACACTATTTTGTAAGGATGACCGTCGTTGTAGTGAGCCGCTTCACACACATGCATGCTTTTCCATTTTCCGAATCCTGCACTTTCTGTTTGTGTGAATGATCATTCACTCTAATTTCCACTCATCTCATCATGCTTTCACACTTCTCATGTTTTCAATCACGCGCCGGCCGAACTGGGCTGCCTTAGCCCAGACTGTGCCTTGCTTGACTAGCACTATGCATTTTTGGAAGAAAATGCTCTGACTTCCCTCCAAAAATTGCACAAGTCTAGCTAGGCACTGACCTCCTAAATTTCATTGTGCAATTCTTGGAGGCAGTGTCCTACTAGCCCCAAAAACTATGCAATGTAGTTTGCTGGTTACATGTCATTGCTGACTGAAATTGTGCATTTTGCAGTTTCAGTCCTCAGTAGGCTAGGCTGGCTATGCATTGCGCATTTGCAGTCCTCAGTAGGCTAGGTTGGACTATGCATTGCATAGTTCCAGTAGTCAGTCAGCCTCATGACAGCCTGGACTGTGCCTTGCGTAATTTTGGCAATCAGTCTCCCGACCTCTCGGCGGAAATTATGCAACCTTCATGATCAGTCACACAGGTTGTTACAAGTCACTTCTCAAGTTCGTTTTGGTTTTTCACTGACAGATTGCTTTCCATGAGTGTTGTCATGTCCACAGGTATTAGAGGCGTTCATCTACCTCTTAATAGCACAATTACAATGGCCTTCAGGAAAGCGGAGTGAAAGGACACCGTTGAGAGCACAACCTGGGTTGTAGCCAAGAAAGTGTTTATGTGCTTGCCTACCTATGAAGATATCAAGTTGTTCATAGACAAGGACATCAAGATAAGATGGCAGCAATATTACAACAATCAACATCACAGCGAGAGGCACCATCAGCAGCAGCAGAAGGCAGCACACCCGCATGCAGCGAATGCAAGAGGAAGGTTGTTGGAAACACAGAGGTGGAACAAAGTTGCAAGCTTGAGCATATCCACTTGTGATGAAATCAACTTTGGATATTGAGGCTATTAGGTGGTGGCGCGACAAGATGATTGCTCGAGAGTAGAGAATGGAACAGAGAAGGAATTGCATGTGCTGAAGCAGGAACTCAAGGAAGAATAGGAGATTCATAAATAAGAGAATGAAGTGCAACAGAGATAGGAACAAAAAGGGGTGCAACATGCACAGATAGATGAAACTGTACCTGTACAAGTTATAGATCCATCCCAACAGCTGGCGCGGGGCAGACATGGTGAGCAGTGTTGTTGATCGCATGTAAGGGAATTCAACAGCATGCATGTCATTGTGCACACACATGCGATCTAACCCATTTGGCACACTCATTGAGGCAAAGACAAGAAGCAAGTCCAACTAGACCTCAACATGTAGTTGACAGTTGATGCACATAACCACCAACACACATTGGAAGATTAGCATAGACATTATGCATCAGTGTGTTGCCTATTGGTCACACCAACAAGACCATATGCATGTCAGTAGATGAGTTGGATGGAGGAGGCACACAAATGTATCGGGATGCAACGGAAGAAAGAGTTCGCTTCAACAAGATATCACGATGGAGCATATTCACACCATCACAGATGACCAAGATTGGCATCAACTCACCACCTTCACCATCACACGCATGTCAAAGACTTGGTCTCATCACAACAAACCGAGTGTCAGTGATGTCTTGCATGGCTTGCTTAATCCATTTTGTCTCGCATGGGCACACGTGCATTATAATGTAACATATTGTCAAGTGGAAGTTCAAGTGTCGATAGTTGGATGTAACAATCATAGAGTAGATGAAGAGTCATGAGGGTAGATGAACTGTCACAGAGGGGAATGTCAAGGGTTACCTAACCCTTTGCTACAAGTAGGAACTCATAACTCATTCTAAAGGATTTTGGTCAACCAAGCTTCCGATAAGACTATCCTGGAGAGAGCTTGGAAACTATTGTAACGAGCCTTGGCTTCTCCACTACACAGAGCTAGTATATCTTTTTGGAGGAGCAGGCAGTTGTGGCTGTAACTTTCTGTTGTCAGAACTAGTGGTCAAACATCGATGTATTGTATGACTAGAACTTACACTTATTAATATAATAGAGCCAACACATTTCATGCATATGTTGTATTGTATTCTACGCTATCTGGTTTACTCTAAATGATATATGTATTTGTTTGCTTACGCATGCATGTATGGAATTTTCTGTGTATGAATGTATGAATATTTTTGAAACATGTTGTTGGTTTAACCATCACTTTGGATTGCTAGCTAACTTGCCTTCCATGTTGTGATGCATCTTTTCTTGTGTGTTCCCTTATTAATCCCTTGCTATCACAGGTTTCCAAGGGGTGCACTCATCTCAACCCCTATGTGTTTGAACCTCTAATGCACCTTCCTTGGCTTGTTGCAGTTGTCACACCGTTGCTACCAATAGAGACTTCTTACTTTCTTCTATGTGAAATCATGGACAAGGAATTACCATATGACCCACTACTTGGACTCCTACACCAAATGGTCTATGTTCTAATTGGGAATTCTTACCAGGGAGATCCCCTTACATGTTGGTGGTCTAGCACTGTCAACATTTTGGCACTATGAGGGCCAGATGACAAGTTGAGTCCTCACATCTGTATTGAATCTCTACATATCTTTGATGACTAACTACTAAGTTGCTCTTCCGAGGTGTATGTCTTATGGAAATGATTTCATAATCTCAGAAGATCTCTCGGATAACTTGCCGCATAAAACATACGATGGTGGAGGCCACATAGCCTTGGTTAGGCACGTGGTCAATGTTCTAGGCTCATGCGAAAGACATGGAATCTTTGAAGAATACATGACTTACGCATTATTCATCTACACGCTTCAAGGGAACCCAATGCACTGGTTTTCCACACTGTCTAAAAAATCTATTCATTCTCTTACTCACATGGTCACAGAGATAGATCGTGCTTTCAATCACTTTAACCATAAAGTGCTCGATCAAGAAATTCTTAAATTACAAAAGGCACCCGATGAATCCATTGATCAGTTTTACACATGCTTTTGTAATCTTGCATACCAATTTCTCGAAGATGAAATTGATTGGGGATTTCTTTATGGGATATTTTAGTATCGTCTTCGCATATCTGAATCTCACTCAGAACACTTCGGTGATGGAGCTATGTAATCATAGGTAGGCAAAGTTGTTGTCACAAGTGACTATCAGCCTTCACATCATCAAAGAGCTACGCCACCGTGGAGTGATGTGGGAGGTCATGCACACACATATGTTGAACTGTCACATCCTCCCACCCCACCTACTCTTGAGTTCTACACAGATTTTTCTTCCAAGTTTGTTGGTTGTCACATGGATTCATTCCCTCAACCTGCATCCCCAGATTCTGTTGATCCTTCAGATTGTATTTTCTTGTGTTCTTCCATTGCAGACTCCCCACTTATTGTGAATGAGGATCAAGTTGTCGACGGAGTTGGTGTTATGCAGCCAACCTACACCATCATTCATGATGAGTGTGTGCAGGAATTTAAAGAAGAACTCGTGTGAAGGATGACTCCCTTCTAGACACACCTCACCTACTATATCCTGACATCCCTTGTGATTCTATCACTACTGATTTCCCTTGTGAAAACCCATTTCTGGATGTTTCTACTTCCGATCATTCACAGGACACATTGGATGTTAGTCTATCATTATAGTGCTGAGTGGACACATCTTCCTCCGAAAATCCATCCCATCTATCATCTGCCATTTCAGAAAACACAAAGGGTGAACATCTTTGCTTCTCATCTACCCCTCTACATGATTAATCAAATCATGAGGATGCCAAAAAACATCCTGAATTTTCTGATCTTAGTTGTTGTGATCTCTCCACTTCCTCATCCTATCACGATTTTGATTCAATCATTGTTAATCTATCTAAGACACTCGTCTACAGTGACCTATCTGTCAACGAAGTCAGAACCTAGTAGACTGTCGAGGGACATCAGCCCGAGCTGTTGGTTATGTCTGGCCCTCGCTGTCCTAAGGTTGGCTTCACATCTAGTTAGGAAATTGTTGAAAAACTCAATGCTCCTCATCACTCTCTTCTTTGCAATGAATATCAACCAAACACCTATATTTATCTTCCTCCACTCGATCTACACGATCCCATCACTCATGCATTGGAGGAATCTTACACAGCAAGCACACATGCACAACGTAAGTGTTCTACCTTTTCGTATTTGCTTGCATGTCACAATCAAGAGAATGCACACACTCCACATCTGCATGCAGTGTAGCACAACACAATGTTAGCTCCACAGAGTGCATGTCATGCTCTTTCACTCAACTTTGTTCTATGGTCACTTGTAAACTCGAAGTGTGTTTTTCTCCACTATTATATCTTTCATGCTTTCTAGTTTTCACAACTGCGATGTTTGCAAACCATGCCTTCATGAACACGGGTCAACCAATGTGTTGGTGGCCACATTGGAAGTATCACTTCACATGAGATGACCCATGCACTGCTAGCTTATGAGTAGGAGTAGTGTTTGCTTTTGAGTTTTTTGCTTCTTTCTTTGTGTGCTTGTTTACTTACTTGCTTTTCTTCTGCATTTGGTTCTTCTTCTTTCATTTCCTTTTGGTTTTTTTTCTTGTTATTGTCCGTAGGTTATTTTTTCATGGACCGTGCATGACTCTTGAAAAAAGCTCGGTAAAGTAGAAGAGGACTTGTACAACTATCAATAGTTAGTTATCTTTTGTCCACTCTCTCATGTAATAACTTGTTTTCATCAATCCATGATACATCAATGGAAAATACGTACAGTTTGAGGTGAACCTTGGTGAAAACACAACACTTCCTCACTAACTAGTATCACCTACTCTAGTCACTTGTGTTTGGGTTAATCCTTGTGAGCTCAGTCAAGTAGAGTAAGGTGAGGGGGTTGAAACTTAACAAGCATGTTAGAGGTATACATAAACCACTTCTCTGAAGGAAAAACCTCTTCTACTCTCAATAGGTCATGATCCCTCTTCCACCTCTAAAATGAATAAGTGTTATGCACAATTATGAAGATGAAAAATGAAAAAATGAAAAAGTGAAAAAAGTTTGAAAAAATGAAAAATGAATAAGGTGAAATAAGGGAAAGGATTCCTATGTAGAGAGGTGATGCAAGTAACTCTGTTGGGGTACTTACTAGGCTCATTAGCAATGGAGCAATGCTTGTGTTCCTGTGTGACTCTACTGAAGTACTGTCTAGGTCCGCTGGCAGTGGATCAACACCAGAGATGAAACTAAGACTCTGACAGCTATATTGCTTGTGCATCATATACTCCTCAACCCCAATCGAAAAAACTATGTTGGCTTGGTTTGGAATGTGTGTCGACTGACCGGGGGATTGGTATATGCTACATCTTACAATCAAACAGTGTGGAAACCAAGACGAACTAAGAACTGAATAATACTTCAGGAGGTGTTAGACTAGCTTTTCACGAACAAGGTCCATTTAGAGAGTTGGAGTTCTACCAGTGTTTCACCAAGTGTTGTAGCAGCTACAACCACCCTCCAAAATTTTTCCTTAGCCTTGATTTGGAGCCTCCCTACCAACCTTTCATAGTAGCATGTCTTGTCTTGTCAAGTACGCAAGATTCAAGGAATTTATTGCAGAATGAAAACATATCCATCAAAGCTTGTTGCATCCCCCTCACAGGTTGCTTCATTGGACTTCATCCAGCTATAGGCTGAGCATCTCCCTCAAGAAATTGTGCAATTATGGAGGGCAACTAGCCTTCCCTCTAGAAATTGTGAAATTTTGTCTAGAAGCCTGCTGGGCTCCAAAATTGCGCAAATCTTCTTATCACTATTGACTAGAAAATTTGCACAATTCCTCCCAGCAGGACTACTCAGCCTAGAAATTATGCAATTTTGCGCATCAGTCAACTACTCTACTCAGAAATTGTGTAATCCCTCTGGGAATCTAGCCTAGATCCCTCCCAGAAATGTGTATTTTTTTCCTCCAAGCTAAGTAGAATATTTCATGTGCAGTTGAGTTGACTGGTTCCCCTAGAAAGAGAGAAAAACTGATTTTCATGCATGGCCTGCTTTTCCCAAGGCAGCATGCAAAGGCATCCCTTGATTTAGGGATCTACTTTTCGTAGTTGGAGGTTGCATGAAAGGATCATTTCAAAAACCTCCCACCAAGTGTTGCTCTTCCTAGATTTGTGGCATGTGTGTCACATATTTGATTTGATCAAAAATCATGAACCAGATGTTGTAGAGCTCTTTCTTCACATCTAACTTGTAGCACTGACATCCCACATTACATCTAGGAGTCATCGGCACATTTAGCTCAGTTATTTCAGGGTGAGCTCACTTTTCATGTCTAGCACTGCACTTCTAGCGCTTTTTATGTTTTTCTTCGTATGAATGTTGTTTGCTTGATTTCATTGAGCATCTGTTGTCATTTTCATGCATACTAGCTTTTAATAGCACCATTTCAGTTTTCGTTTGCATCTCACTACTGTCGCATGCATGACATTGTTTTGCATAGACAATCGTTGTTGCGGCTAATTACTTCACACACATGCATGCTTTCTTGTTTTCCAAATCCTACACTTGTTGTTTGCATGAATGATCATTCACTCTCGTTTGCACTCATATTGTCATGCATTCACACTTCTCATGTTTTCAGTCACCCGTCAGTCGGAATGGGTTTCCTTGGCCTAAACCGTGGCTTACCCAGCTAGCACTATGCATTTTCGAAAGCAAAATATCTTCCTTCCCTCCAGAAACGGCACAAATCTAGCCAGGCACTAACCTCTAGGCTTGCATTGAGTAACTATTGGAGGTAGTGTCGCGTTAGCCCTAGAAACTACGCAATGTAGTTTGTAGGTTGCATGTCACTGCTCACTGAAATTATGGATTTCACCGTTTCAGTCCTTGGTAGGCCAGGATGGATTGTGTATTGCGTACTTCCAGTAGTCAGTTAGCCTCTTGATAGCCCAAACTGTGCTTTGCGTCATTTTGGCAGCCATTTTCCCAACCTCTCGGCCGAAATTGCGTAACCTTCATGATGAGTCACACAAGTATGTTGCAAGTTAGTTCTCAAGTTCGTTTTTTATTTTGACTGACTAATTGCTTGCCATGATTGTTTCCATGTCCACAGGTATCGCAGTTGTTCATCTGCCTCTCAGCTTCACAAGTACAATGGCCTTCAAGAGAGCAATGTCAAAGGACACCGTTGAGATCACAACATGCATGGCAACCAAGCATGTGTCTATGAGATTGCCTACCTATGAAGACGTCAAGTTTCTTATAGACAAGGACACCAAGATAATATGGCAACAACATCACAACGATTAGCGTCACAAAGAGCAGCACCATGAGTAGCAACAGAAGGCAGCATACCTACTTCTGAAGAATGCAAGAGGAAGGTTGTTGATAACATAGAGGCGGAACAAAGTTGCAATCTCAAGCATATCCACTTGTGATTAAAGAAACATTGGATATTGAGGCTATGAGGTTACGACACAAGAAGATGATAGTGCGAGAGTAGAGAACGAAATAGAGAAGGAGTTGCATGTGTTGAAGCAACACCTCAAGGAAGAACAGGAGTTGCATAGACAAGAGAATGAAGTGCATCATGGACAGGTACAACATGGGGTGCAACATGCACAGACAGATGAAACTATACCCATACAATCTATAGATCCATCCCAGTAGCTGACATGGAGCAGTCATGGTGAGGAGTGTTGTTTATTGCATGCAAGGGAATTCAACATCATGCATGTCATTATGTGCACGGATGCGATCTAACCCATTTTGCACACTCATCAAGGCAGAGACAAGAATCAAGTCCGACTGGAGTTGAACATGTAGTTGACAGTTGATGCGCATGACCACCAACACACACTAGAAGATCAACAAATACACTAAGCATCAGTTTCTTTCCAGTTCGACCATACCAAGAAGACCATGTGCATGTTAGCATATGAGTTGGTTGGAGGGGCCACACCAATGCACCAGGATGCAATAGAGGCAAGAGTTTGCTTCAGCAAGATGTCAACATGGAGTGCATGCACACGAACGCAGACGACCAAGCTTGGCATCAACTCACCACCTTCACCATCACAAGCATACGAAAGAGTTGGTCTCATCACAAAAAACCGAGTGCCAGTGATGTCTTACATGGCTTGCTCAAGCCATTTTGTCTCACATGGGCACATGTGCATTGTAATGTAACATATTTTCAAGTTGGAGTTCAAGTGTCAATAATTGGATGTAACAGTCATAGAGCATATGAAGATTCATAAGGGTAGATGAACTGTCACAAAGGGGAATGTAAAGGGTTACCCCACCTTTTGCTATAAATATAACCTCATAACTCATTGTAAAGGCTTTTGATTAGCCAAGCTTCTGTTAAGACTATCTTGGAGAGAGCTTGGATAGTATTGCAATGAGCCTTGGCTTCTCCACTATCCGGAGCTAGTATATCTCTTTGGAGGAGTAGGCGGGTGTGGCTGTAACATTCCATTGTCAGAATTAGTGGTCATACATAGATGCATTTTATGACTAGAACTTACACTTATTAATATAATAGATCCAACACGTTTCATGCATATGTTGTATTGTATTCTATGCTATCTGGTTTACTGTAAATGATATATGTATTTGTTTGCTTACGCATGCATGGAATTTTCTGTGTATGAATGTGTTAATCTTTCTGAAATGTGTTGTTGGTTTAACCATCGCTTTGGATTTCTAGCTAACTTTCCTTCCATGTTGTGATGCGTTTTTGCTCGTGTCTTCCCTTCCTAACCCTATGCTATCACAGGTTTCCAAGGGGCGCACTCATCTCAACCCTTGTGTGTTTGAACCTCTCATGCACCTTCCTTGGCTTGCTTCAGTTGTGACACCCTTGCTACCAACAGAGACGTCTTACTTGATTCTATGCGAAATCACGGTCAAGGCATTACCATACGACCCATGCTCAGACTCCTACACCAAATGGTCTTATGTCTAATTGGGACTTTTTACCAGGGAGATCCCATTACATATTGGTGGGTCCTGCACCATCAATAGTTGCGCATGGCTGAAAGACACTTTTCCTTACTTTCTCCTTTATTTATCCATACCTTCTTGTTACATTTTTGTTTGACTCATAATGGAGAAATAACAGGGCCACTACCTCCTTTTCTTTCCTAATGCTTAAGTTTAGTGCAACCAAGGATTTTAGAGGGGTCTATCATAAAGGAAAGAAGATTATTCATCTTTCTTTTCTTCTAATTTAGTTTTCCTATTTTCAACATGTTGTCTTCACATAGAGTGCTGAGCAAAAACTCATATTCATCTACTCCTATATTTACTCCCATATTCAATGGTCATCATTCTACATTTTCATTTATATTCGGATACACATTGCTTGTCTTCTCATTACTACAATTTGTTTTCCTATGCCCAAAATTAGCACATTTGTAGCGGCCATTATGGCTTAAGAATGGGGAAAGATATTTCTATTCTTGAAAACATTATTGTTAAAATTTCTATTACTGCCAATAAGTTCATTTTTATGTGCCTTATGCATTCTTGGATCATTTATACCCATCACACTTACTTTTTCTTGCATTTCATTTAAATTCTAGGGCCTTATGACTAAAATGTTTACACGAAAAATGATAACCATGGAAGATCCTTTGTTACTTGGTAATACCTTGTCATTATCGATCCTATCCTTGAAGAGAAAAGGACCTCTTTTGGTTCTCCACTTTTTTTACTAGGCTATTTGAATTGGCACAATAAGAAATTATTTACTATTGTTGTCTCCTCTAATTATTTATCTATTTTCCTCTCCTTTCCAGGTGTTTCTTCTTAGGGTCGTTACTTTATTTTCCCTTCATTTGTTGTTGATTTTCACATCCATTTCAATGAATATTTGTTGCTTTGGTTGTCCAATGATTTCCTTCCCTTTAATATTGTTGGTAACTTTAGTTTTATTAGGGTGGAAGTTGGCCTTTTGACCTTTGCTTTCTTGGGACTCAAAACTTATTTGAATCCCAAATTGGCCTTCAAAAAAGAAGGCCTCAGACTGATGAGAAGATCATCCAAGGACATTGTGATCATTTGGAGTTTTTGATATTGATACAACTCTTTATTGTACTTTTATGTTTTTTCTCAATGAGACTACTTCAAATTTTAGTCTCTCACAAAAGGCGTCTCTCTCATGAAGTTTATTTGTCAACATCTCATTCAATAACTACAACTCACAGCTTCAAGTTCCAGTGTAAGTCACATTTTCAAGTTATAGTTTCACTGAGGATTAGAAGTGAAATTTGAAATTTAAGGCATAGAGGCCTCTCACTCTACTCATAAAACCACATCCTAGTGTCACTAATGCTTGCATATGTGATTTGTTACTTTAGAAGGGAGGATGCACGATATAGTCAAAGATTTTGATCTTTGTGTATTTGAGGCTTCTAAATATGATTTTTGAATTAAGGAAGGGAGAATTCCCATTCTAGTCATTAGTCACAATTCTATACTGTATAGGCTTTGAATATGGACAAGAATTATGGTTTTTTATTTAGGGTAAAACAATCTACTTAGTAAAAATCACAAATTCAAGGATCAAATGGAAGATATGGGCACTCTATTTGCATGTGAAAATTGTGCTATGTAAATACCTATATGATTCAATTAATATTTAAACCCATGAACCAAAGAAATTCGACCAAAAAAATTATGTGATTTTACCCAAATAGATATATATGATTACAATCAAAGATACTCATATGGTTTCCCCAATAAACTCATACGATTTCATCAATAAAATAATATGTTTTCATGCTTCTTAATAAGGAACTATAAATGGTGAAATGTGGGTTAAATTCGGGGAAGGAACCCTTGCAAAAGAGATGATGGGTGAGTGTTTGAGAGAATTGAGGTTAAGTTTGAGAATCGAATAAAGATTTGGGCATTCATGCAAAATCACAATCAAGGGAAACAATGAATAGATGTATCTCATGGTGACATGTAGTGAAGAGTAAGAGGAAATTTGTCTTTAGAGTACAAATATTCGTAAGGATGGTAATCAAATTGATTATATGCCCAACGAATATGAAAAAAATTAATGATGGAAGGGGATGAATTATGAAGAAAAATCATAGTCGCAACTCCTATTTGGATAAATGGTTTTCTTGTCCAATGCTAGAGTGCATAATAAACTGTGAGGAGAGAAATTTCATTATAAAATAAATTGAAATGTGTGAAGAAATTGTAGTTGAAAATTGACTTGGTTAAGTCACATGTGACATATGCAAGTCAAGAAATGGGGAGAATCGTAGTAGTAGGTTGCATTTATAGAAGGTAGTCAATAATACACTAGGTTCTAAATGTGTGACTTGCACCTTAGGAGGATGTTGACTTATTATTTGTCACAAATAAGATAAAATGTATAGAGGTCAGAGGATTAGTTATTAAGAACTATACCTTTAACTTGCAGCTTGAGAGATCAGCCTTATGGTCTAAGTCACAAATCACATTTCCAGAGTACAAGCAAAGTAGCACTACATGTTATGATTGCAACTTGTGACAAAGAAGAAAAGCACAATTATTTCAAGGCTTAAGTATAAACCTCTAAGGATGCAATGCAACCAAATTTAGGTCAAAGGAGAGGTAAATTGTAGGAATTCATAGGAAATGTCTAAGAAAGTATTGAGTAGGGGGGACTCCAAATTTTGAAATGATCAAAAGGTAGCTTTGTCCTTACCATAATTACCTTTAGGTGACCTTTAAACCTACCAGAGTAGAAGGACCCAGTGCCTATACTCTATGTTGAAAGTAATGAATGTTACAACCAAAATCATGGGCTCCTATAGTTCCACTACTTAGTTTCGCATGTCAACCAAATACTAAAATTGAAAGATGCTACAACAAACTACTATGTTATAACAATTACTGGAATTTGAAGATTATTGCAATTGGATTAATACATAAAAAATATATATGGCTATGAGAATATTTAGATATATCAATACTCTACTCAATGTATGACTTAACTATGCTCCTACCCTCTGTTGTAATGTGCTTTGCAATTCTGCTATTTATTCCGCATTCAATTGTTGAGCTTGAGCATTGAATATTATTTCCAAATTAGAATATGAGGAAATAGTACTAATGTGATTGGAATAGGGGTTGGTTTAAAACTCTGTAATAAATTTTCAAATCTACTACATCTCAGTGATATTCAAACTCTTTTCATTACCATCCTTGAGATATATATTTGATGTGTAAGATGAAGTCACAAGTCTTCACATATCCATTGTGATCAAGGTACAATCCTTCAACATGCGAAAAGAGGTGTTGAAGTCAAGCATGAGAAGGAATCATTAGATTATCAGTCATTAATGTATGTTTTTGACCAATACGAGGCCACTCAACCTTGATGATGATGAGTGTGAAGGTACCCCAGTACATATTGTGAGGTACAAATAAAGGAGATAATGTCAAGTCACTTGTAAAATCTAGTGAACAAGATACATTAATGTATTCCGTCTTATCACTGACAAGAGAACCTACCATTAATGTATGCAATCCTCTAGGTACTGAAGGAAAAGTCTCTAATCTTGTATCCCATGTAATGTGTTAGATTCTCTGGGGAAAATGTTGTTAAAAGGAGGGCCTTAAGGTATCCCTAATCAACTAACATGAGAACAAACAAAAAAATTGAACAACCATGATTAAAAAAATTAAAATAAATTAGAGACTTGCATAAAAAGTAGATTCTACCTGCTAGAAACTAGTTTTCAAGAAGAAACCTAACCCAACCATGCCACAAAGTGGTTTTCACAAATAGGCCCCATTCATATATATATATATATATATATATATATATATATATATATATATATATATATTATATATATATATATATATATATATATATATATATATATATATATATATATATATATATATCCATTTATATATATATATATATATATATATATATATATATATATATATATATATATATAAATGGGATATATATATATATATATATATATATATATATCTTAAGAGAACGAATATGATCTTCTTCTCTTACTACTTCAATTAAATCATCTTGATAGATGTATGCAATAAATTATGCTTTCGACATCAATTTCAGATATAAATTCGACCTATTCCCATTGATAATAAAATAGTTTTGGTCTTAATCAATATTTTTAATGCAACCTAATCCATTATGAAAAACAATATCTATTTCATAGTGCCTAGTCATCGAGTTGTAAACTTTCCCTTAAAATCTTTAAACTATGAATCAAAGAGGAGAACCCAATCTCCTAGCTCTAATTTTTTCTTTTGCATAAATTTATCATGCCACTTCTTTATTTTGGATAAATAATGAATGATACATATCCCACATCTAATAAACCATCTCCCATGTAGCTTCATCGAGCCCAAAGTGATTCCACTACACATTAAATTTCTCGATTGCTTAGTTATGGAGCATAAGCATCTTTCGCTACAATATGCCCTAAGGTTATAGCTAGAATTATCCTTCTAGATCCATCAATAATATAGACCAATCAATCATATGATCAACATATTTTACACATCTCTTAAGCAAGTTAACATAGAGAACATCATGGAATTTCACTGTCAAAGGCAGTGTAAGTTCTATCAAGGATCTCGAAAGACCTGCAATACCGAGGTGCCAACTTCACACATAACCCAATCCTCAAGGACCTATTCTTGGGCTTGATGTGTAAGTACACCTGCTCCCTAACCTAGAACTCCTTAAATTCCTTATGCTAATATGCATAACATTTCTATCTATCGTGTGTTTCCTGTAGATTCTTCTTAATAACCCACATTTCCTATTCCATCTCTGTCAACATGTCGAGTCCTATCAACACCATGTTCATTGGATCACTCTAAATAATGGGAATATTACAAATACTCCCATATAGTGCATCAAATGAACTCATCCTCAGTGACTCCTAATACCCATTGTTGTAAGAAAACTTTACTAGTGGAAGGTACTCTTCCAACTTTCAATGCTAATACATAACATACATTTTCAACATGTCCTCCAAAATCTTATTTACCCTCTTTGTCTTTCCATCTGTATGTGAATGATAAGATGTACTGAAGACTGACTTTGTACCCAAACCTGCAAATAACTCCTTCCAAAACCTGGAAATGAAATTAGAATATCTATCTGGCACAATATTCTTTAGAACACCATGTAACCTCATTATCTCCCTGATGAAGACCTGTGCTACATCACTAGCTGAATAAGTAGAATTCACTGGAATGAAGTGTGACACCTTATTCAACTTGTTAACCACAACCATGATAGAATCATGTTGTTTATATTTCCTTGGAAAACCTGTAACGAAATCCATAAAAATGACCTCCCATTTCCACACTGGAATTAGAATCGGTTGTAGTAGAGAACATTGATGCTTTCACTCTTCTTTCACCTGTTGACAATCCAAGCATCTAGCCACAAAATCTACCACTTCCTTCTTCATATTCAGCCAATAGTAGAACTTATTCACTACTTTCAATGTCTTCTAATATCTCTGATGACCTAAATGCAAATTAACATGAAATTCTCTTAAGATAAGATTCTTGAGCTCAGTCTTCTTTGGCACATATATATTGTCCCTCAATATTACCAAACCATCCATTATGAGATGATAGTCCACATCATGATTACCAGTAATTTGTTGTTGTAACATGTGCCTAAGCTCCCTATACATGTCATCCTATTTTCCTTCTTATAAGATCTGATTCTATAAATCCATCCCAAATGAACTCATAGTTGCTATGTGATTTACTTGTACTCTTATGAAAGGAGCATATGCAACCCTATTTTCTTTCCCTTTAAAGTACTTGATAACGACCTCAAACTCATTGATCATGATCATGGCCATCTACCTAGCTTTCTTGGCATTCAAATTTGGTTGGTCAAATAAGTACCTTATCCCACTGTGATCACTCATCAAAACAAACCTTTTGCTAAGAAGATAATGCCTCCACATCTTCGATGCATGAATGATCATTTCCAACTCAAGATCATGTGTCATATAGTTCTACTCATGTTCATTTAGTTTTCTTTATTCGTAGCATAAGACCTATCCCTCCTAAATCAGGACTCCACCAAGTCCTATCTTGTAAGAATATGTATATGTCATGAACTCTTTACCTAGATCTATAATCTTGATCATTATTTCATTTGTTTGAAACTACTTCAACTGCTCAAAACTTGTTACACGTTCCCTTGTCCATACAAATTTCTTTCCTTTTCTTTGCAATGATCTAATAGGATAGGAAATTTGTGAGAAGTTACCAATGATCCTCCTATAGTAACCTACTAACCCAATGAATGATCTGACCTCATCCATATTCCTAGGAGCTTCTCATTCCATGATAACTCTGATCGTTTTCAAATCGACTGCTATACCTTCCTTAGAAACCACATTTCCCAAGTAATGTACCTTTGTCTGAAAGAAACCGCATTTGCTAAGTTTGGGATACAACTAATTCTCTCTTCTAAATTTCAATATTGTTGCTAAGCATTTAGTGTACTCTTCCTCATTCTTAGAATATATCAATATATCATTAATGAATATAATCACAAACCTATCCATATAAGGATGCAACACACTATCATCAAACATGTTGGTTAATTTAATTGTTAGTTAAATTACTTATCATTAAATTGTCAAACCTAGGGTTCTTGCGAAGTACACTTTCACAATATATGCTAGGAATCAACATTCAATTAAGAGTAAATTAACCTATTTAAATTATGGAAAACCTATTAATGAAAAATTTCTAAGATGTGTATGCACGCACTTTATTTTTCAAATGTCTCAAATTCAGAACTTGGAAAGAAATCTTTTAATCTATGAAATTGAAATGGTAATTGACATGAAAGTAAACTTACTCCATTGATATGAAAATAAATCTATTCTAATGACATGAAGGTAGAACTATTTTACCAATAAGAAAGTAAATATATTCTAATGTCTTGAAAGTAAATTTAATTTAGAAAGCTATAAATCCTATACTAAGAAAGCATTGAATCCTGAAACTATGAAATTTAAAGGAAACCTATTTTGGAATTAATGAGAGATCAATTGAAATTACTAATGTTTTCATTGTCAAATTATAATAATTCATGAGTATCTATCATAACAAATTGAAAAGAAATGAATCTATGATATGAGAGAAATCACGCTTAACCTGCAAAAGAACATAAATGGAATGAACATGAAAGAATGTAAACAATGCATCTAATCAAAAGACTTAAAATGAACATAAAGAAACTAGAAAAGATAAAACATTAGAATACATCCCATACTCATTAGGTGGCCATCACAAAGTGTATGATAGGTGGAAAGTTGAGAAAACTCTTCATCAAACATGAAGGCACAACAATATCAAAGTGAACTACAATGGTATTCATTACATCAATCATAAACATAGTCTCAATCCTGAACATCCAAAACTCTACATTGAATCATGATCACAGGTCCCAAACTTTTCACACCTTTTGAGAGGATTAGGCACTCCTATTTATACAAAAAAAGATAACTAACTTATAAATGTAGCTCCACAAATATCTCCTAGATCCACAAACATCTCATGTGGTTACAACCATGTGTTAACATCTCACGGTTAGCATCTCTTCATATCCTTTCACAAATCTCTCCTAGCTTTGATAGGAGACACTTATGAAAACTTCCATGATCTTTCTCTAGGAAATGTGTTTGACCAATGATCTAAATTCTTCCTTAAATATTCAAGAGCTTGTAGAGGAAACTCGAATTTGAGTCTTGGAGACCAAATATTACTCTCTTGGAATATTCAAATATGCCTACACATGTCACAAAACTCATCCAAATTTTATATATAAGTGAGTACATGTTATTTTGCTAATATTTAACCATAAATTCATTCAAAATACAAAAATAAATGTATTGGAAAATAATGTTTCTAAACCCATATTTAATTATGAAGATGGTCTTAGTGCATGGTTATGGAGCTATGAAATATGGAAAATTCTAAAGCAAAGTGAAAGAAAAGAGGGTGAAATGAATGACATTTTGGAGACCCAACATTCCCCCCAACTAAAGATGTTTCATGTCCTCATGAAACTTTGCATTAATTATCATGGATTATAGCCTTTTATGAGGTAGAATATTAAGTCATTTTCTAATTTTGAGATACTCTTGAAGACATGTATCTTTCGGAAAGTCTTCTTTTTATGAAAGTTATCCAAGTGGCAGCTCTTATGGTTTGCTATTATGTGGCAACAATAACAATTTCAAGTGTTATTTCTTGTGTGACAACAATTTTCTTTTATTCTTACTCTTGTTGCAAAAAAGAATACTTAAGAATGTATTCAAAATGAAGACATATTCATACATATCAATGAATCATTCTTCATAATATGAATCTTTTTCAAAACATATCCATCGTTAGAGAACCAAAAATAGCAAAAACATTCAGTTGGGAGAAGCATTTTGGTCCCGAATGTATGAGGTTATAGAATATGGAAATGAAAAATGGTAATGAATATCTTCCCCTAAGTAAAGGTGTTTTTTTTTTAAATGGGGAAAGCAACGTCACATGGGAAATTTTCCAAATACATGTCTTTTAGCATTCAAGGAATTAATGATTAAAGATTATAAAACAAAATAGCTTCACTTACCTAAATGGTCAATAAGTTATGCATCTATGAGATCTTGTTTATTGTTGGTGGATCATGGAATGTGAGGTGAAAAAATATGATATGTTACTTCATCTATTGGTTGTATGAATAGCGGCTGAAATATGAAAGTGGAATCTTTGTGCCTTCTTATTGTTGGAATTAATGTTTAAGTCTAAAAATGAATCTTGATTTATTGGAACATTGCTACAAACTGCTCAAATCATACTGTCTTCATTCATATCCATATCATGGCATAATTCTTTTCTATGTGAATAAATTTTGTTGATGTCAAACATAGAAATGAATTTTTGGATTAGTGACCTTTAACGAATGTTGTTAACCAACGGGAGATTTCTCATCATTAATGTCAATGAGATTCAAGATTCCCAAGTACATCTTGCTAGGTACAAATAAATGAGTTGAAGTTATACACCTTGAAGATCCAACAAGTAGGTGACATTGATGTATTCCCATTGTTTATTTGAAAGAGAACTTGTCATTAAGGCATGCAAGCCTCAAGGTACTAAAAAGAAATCTAGTTTCAAACCTAGATAATGTAGTGAATTCGATGGGTTAAGAATTGCGAGAAGGAGGGCCTTAATGAATCCCTCATCATCTAACACGGGCATAAAGTAACGATTTAGATGACAATAGATGAAGGATTTGCATTTATGAAGCACATATTATTTAGAAAAAAGGAAAAGGACAACGAGGTTACCCAGTATTGTAAGCGATCTGAATGGATTTGTTCATGAGTTAGAGATGAAATGTAAGTGATGCAGGAAATGAAACTTTCAAATGAAAATTATTTTGATGTAATGCTCTAGGAAGATGGAAATTCATGGATGAAATATAAGCTTAGGGAAAGATGAAAATGAATGAGTAGCAATGGGGCTATGGATGCGATTTGATATGGAATTAAGTTTTTCATGTTCTTGAAAAAGAGAGTGGTCTTTGAGAACCACTTGTGCATAAATTAATTTTCTTTGATCATTATAGAACCTATAAAAGCTTATCACTAATCTAGAATAAAACATAAGATTCTCAAAGGAGATAGGTAATAAATCTCTCTGCATATGATATAGACGCAAGAAATTCATAAATAGTGTCAATAATACAAATTCAAGGAAGATAAAACAAAAATGAAATGCACTTTTACCTGTCGGGGAGCGATGCATCTTGGACTACCCATCAAGAATATTTTTGATAATTTATTTACTTCATATCAAAGTTTGTGATTCAAAAACTAGGTTAAAATAAATTCATATCAAAAACATGTTTTAATAATTTGTTTATGTTTTACAAGTCCAATTGTTTTAAATTATAATTAAAATTTTGTCATACTGTATTTCTCATTGATATCTTTCCAACGACACTTGAATCACCTCAAATGGATGTCGTATGAAAAAGATACGATTGTTTGTAGTTTTAGAGAAACAATAAAAATATGGTGTAAGGGTGCCACGTGGCATCACCAAGGAGTGCCACGTGGAAGCACCAGAGCGTGCTACATGGAATTTACAGATTTGAAGTTGCATGATGACATGGTATATGATGATGTGGTAATGATGATGTGGAAGTGATGTGGACTGTTGACATGATGACGAGGTAGCATTGACTGGTCTACTATTGATGTGGCACGCTGAGTTGGTAGTTGATTGGGCAATCACTAATGACCAACATTATGCTACCACATGGACCAATCAAATTTAGCCATGTGGCAACAAAATTGCTTCCTAGTTAAGTCAAAATTGTCAAATAGTTAGCAATTTTGGCCTCCATTGGATTCAAAATTGTAACTTTTCTTTTACAAATTCAAAGACTTACGGATAGACCATAAGTCACATCTTTGAAATGGAGCCATAAAAACTTTATTTAAAGTTGAAAATATTAACTATTCGAAAAAATGACTAACGAAGCAACACTTTGGCAAATGCCCAACAAAGTAAATTCAGGATTTTTGAGAAAAAATCCAAGTGTCTAACTGCTCCTGGGCGCTTGTCAAGCAATTACCAATGCTCTTTCCAAAATAAATGGATCTCATAACCAATTTATTCTATAATGAATTTAGCGAAAACTCAGAATACACAATTTTTTTTATTGTTGTAGGTTGAAAGCATGGAGGAAATATGGTTTTTATTCATTTGTAGGGGTTTATATATATCTATATATACAATTTGAGTCCTAGCCTAACCGCACTACATTGGGATGACTCTCAATAGTGCCCTGCATGCCTTGGTCGTGGGTTGCGCTACTCAGTGCGGGCCTTAGGCTTGGAGGCCGTAGGCCTATGCATATGTGTAAGGCCAACCATTCACCATGGCCTTATGCATATGCATAGGTCCTTTGGCCCAAAACATAACAATTTTTTTTTTTTTTAATTGATTGTATTTTATTTATTTATTTAGATCTATTATTATTTTTTAATTAGTTTTATCTTTTTAATTATTGTATTTTTATTTTTTATTTTTAAATTCTTAATTTAATTTGAACATTTTTTTAAATGATTTTCTTTTAATTATTTTCGTTTTCATTTTTAATTTTATATTTTTTTAATACATATTTTTTGTTTAAATTATTATCAAAAATAAAAACAAATTTGAATAAAAAACAAAATTTCTTAACTCTTTTTTATTTAATAATAAAAAATGAAACTATTCTAGAAAATATAAAAGATAGGGATTTTTTTTTTAAATAATGAAAAAGAATTTATTGTACCAAGTTATGAGACAAATTTATTTGACAATTAGAGATCAAATTTTAAGCAATTTTTTTTTTTTAGAATCAATGATAAATTTAGATCTCCTAATCATTTTTTATTGTGAAATTTCACAACTAACCTATCCAATTTTCCTTTCTAATCTTCTAAGATGCACAAGGCGCAAGAAGAGAGCATACTTAGGATTATCATGTTTCGTTATTCTTTTGAAATTTGAAAAAAAAAAGTAACAACAATTGACCTTCCAAACCTCAATTTTTTTTTTCTCTCGAAACTATACATGTTCCCCTTCACCAACATCCCTTTTCTTGTAAATTTCCCTGCCAAAGGTTAGTGAATGAAATGGCTCTTACTGCACCACTAAAATTAAAAAAATTCAAGAAAATTAAATCAAACTTAAAACTTGAAAAGAAAAACTCAAAATTATCACCAAACTTGGTTTTATTTCCCCATTCTATCCTACTCTATTTTGAAAAAGAAAAGTTTTTTTTTTTGAAGTGTAGGAATATTTCCAATGAAGTCATTTATGAATCAAGATCTCTAGTATGCTCACATCCGAATTTGAAAAATATACCTCAATGTTCACTAGGATATGAGAGATAAATTGTCATTTGGATTTAGTGCAAGGATCTATTGAAGAATAGAAGAATGTTGTGGCGTAGTCATTGTTTGTAACCAAACTTGAATGTAGTCCTTGCTCTCCAAGAAATGTTTGGTTATCATTCTAGATCTCCTCTCCATAAATGGATTAGCATTGAAACTATTATAGTACAAAAATTGATTGGAATTATGCATCTAAATGATTTTTCACATGAATTTTAACTATGCATCTAAAAATGAATGCAACTAAAAAATGATTGAAACTAAAAAGGAATTCTAGATTGAAAGTTAACCCCTATGTATACTTCCCCGATAACGATGCCAAAATGTTGGGTAATTTAATTGTTAGTTAAATTACTTATCATTAAATTTTCAAACTCGAGGTTTGTGAACTTGTGAAGTACACTTGCACAATATATGTTAGAAATCAACTTTCAATTAAGAGTGAATTAACTTATTGAAATGATGGAAAACCTATTCACAAAAAATGTCTAAGATGAGTATGCACACACACTATTTTTCAAAAGTCTCAAATTCGAAACATGGAAAGAAATTTTTTAATCTGTGAAATTGAAATGTTAATTGACATGAAAGTAAAATTACTCTATCGACATGAAAATAAATCTATTCTAATTTGATGAAAATAAATTTATTTTACCAATAGGAAAGTAAATCTATTTTAATGACTTGAAAGTAAACTTAATCTAGAAAACAACAAATCCTATCCTAAGAAAGCATTAAATTCTTAAACTATGAAATTTAAAGGCAAGCTATTCTAAAAGCAGTGAGAGATCGCTAATGTGTGCATTGTCAAATTATAATCATTCATGTGTATCTATAAAAACAAATTTAAAAGCAATGACTCTATGAAATGAGAAAAATAATGCTTAACCTACAAAAGAACATAAATGGAATGAGCATGAAAGAATGTAAACAATGCATATAATCAAAAGACTTAAAAGGAACATAAAGAAACTAAAAAATATAAAACATTAGAATACATCCCATACTTATTATGTGGCTATCCCAAAGTGCATGAGAGGTGTATTGTTGAGAAAACTCTTGATCAAACACCAAACAAATGCACAACCATATCAAAGTGAACTACAATGGTATTCATTACGTCAATCATCAACATAGTGTCAATCCTTAATATCCAAAACTCTACATTGAAGCATGATCATAGGTCTAAAACTTTTCACACCTTTTGAAAGGAGTAGGAACTCTTGTTTATACGAATAGTAGGATAACTAACTCATAAATATAAATCCATAAATCCCTCCTAGATCCACAAATATCTCATGTGGTTACAAGAATGTGTTGACATCTAGAAAATAACATCTCTTCATATCCTCTCACAAATATTTCCGAACCTTGCTAGCAAACACTTATGAAAACTTCCATGACCTTTCTTTGTGAAATGTGATTGACCAATGATCTCAGATATTCCTCAAATCTTCAAGAATTTGAAGAGGAAATTCGAATTTGACCCTTGGAGGCCAAATATGATTGCCTTGAAATATTCAAATATGCCTACAGATGTCACAAAACTCATCCAACTTTTATATATAAGAGATTACATGTTATTTTTCTAATATTTAACCATAAATTCACTCAAAATACCAAAATAATGTATTGGAAAATAATGTGTCTAGACTCATATTTAATTACGAAGATGGTCTTAGTGCATGGTTATGGAACTGTGGAATATGAAAAATTCTAAAGCAAAGTGAAAGAAAAGAGGGTGATATGAATGACATTTTGGAGACCCAACATTCCCTACAATTGAAGATGTTGCATGTCTTCATGAAACTTTGCATTGATTATCATCAATTCTAGTCTTTTATGAGGTAGAATATTAAGTCATTTTGTGACTTTGAGATACTATTCAAGACTTGCATCTTTTGAAAAGTCTTCTTTATCTGAAATATATCTAAGTGGAAACTCTTATGGTTGGTTCTTGTGTGGCAACCATAATTATTTCAAGTATTATTTCTTATGTGACAACACTTTTGTTTTATTCTTCTTCTTGTTGCAACAAAGAATAGTTAAAAATGTATTCAAAATGAAGACATATTCATACATATCAATGAATCATTGCTCATAATTTGATTTTTTTTCAAAACATATCCATCTTTAGAGAACCAAAAATAGCAGCAACATTCAGTTGGGAAAAGCATTTTGGTCAAGAATGTATGAGGTTATGAATACGGAAATGAAAAATTGTAATGAATATCTTCCCCCAAACTAAAAGTTTTTTTCTTTTGAAAATGGGGAAAGCAATGCCACATGGGAAATTGTATAAATACATGTGTTTTACCATTCAAGGAATTAATGATTAAATATTAGAAAAAAAACATACCTTCACCTACCTGAAACATCGATAAGTTATATGTCTGTGAGATGTTGGTTGTTGTTGTTGGATCATGGAATGTGAAGTGAAAGAATCTGATATGTTGCTTCATATTTTGGCTACATGAATAGTGGATGAAATCTGAAAGTGGAATGTTTGTGCCTTCTTATTGTTAGAATTAAGGTTGAACTCTAAAATTGAATCTTGATTTATTGGAACATTGTTGCAAGCCATTGGAATCATATAGTCTTCATTCATATCCACATCGAGGTTAATTCTTTTCTATGTGAATTATTTCTTTCGATGTCAAACGTAGAAATAAATTGTTGAATTACCAACCATTAATGAATGTCGTTAACCAACGCGAGACTTTTCATCATTAATGTCAATGAGAATAAATATTCCCAAGTACATTTTTCTAGGTACATATACATGAGATGAAGCCGACTCACCTAGAAGATCCAACAAACATGGGACAATGATGTATTCACATTATTTATTGGTGAGAGAAATTGACATTAAGGCATGGAAGCCTCAAGGTACTAAAAAGAACTCTGGTCTTGAATCCAGATAACGTGCTGAAGTCAATGGGTCAAGACTTGCTAGAAGGAGAACCTTAATGAATCCGTCATCATCTAACCGAGCATAAATTCATGATCTAGAGGACCATAGATGAAAGATTTTCATTTATGAAGAAGGTTTTATTTAGAAAAAAGGAAAAGGACAATGATGTAGATCAATATTATCAGTTAGTTGATTGAATTTATTCATGGGTTAGCTATGAAATGTAAGTGAGGCAGGAAAGTGTGAAACTTGCAAAGGAAAATGAATTTGAAGTAATGCTCTAGGAAGCTGGAATGTTACAGATGAATTGTAAGCTTAGGGAAAGAGGAAAATGAATACGTAACGATGGGACTATGGTTTTGATTTGATATGGGCTTGACCTTTCCATGTTCCTCTTGAAAAATAAATTGGTCCTTGAGAACCACTTGTTCATAAATTGATTTTCTTTTATCATCCTGGAACCTACAAAAACTTGATGCTAATCTGCAATAAAATGTAAGATTCTCAAAGGAGAGAGGTGATCAGTCTCTCTTCACACAATATATACGCAACAAATTCATAAATAGTGCCAATAATGCAAATTCAAGGAAGATAAAATAAAAATGAAATGTAGTTTTACCTGTCAGGAAGAGATGCATCTTGGACAACTAGTTAGTATTTTGTTGATAAATTCTTCATTTGATATCAAATTTTAGTGATTAAAAAAATAGGTTAAAGGAAATTCAAATGAAAAATGTGTTTTAATGTTCTGATGATGTTTAACAAGTCTAATTGCTGCAAAATTAAAAAAAAATTGACCATTTTTTTATTGTTTCAAATTCTAATGAAATCTATTCCATCTTGTATTTCTTGTCGAGATATTTTGAACAACGCTTGAATCACCTCCAATGAATGTCATATGAGAAAATTATGGCAATTTGAAATTTTAGCAAAATAGTAAAAATATGGTGCATGGGTGCCACATGGTAGTACCAACGAGTGCCACGTGACAGTACCAAAGAGTGCTATACAGACTGTTCAAATCTAGCGTGGCATCATGACATGACAAATGGTGACTCGGTAGATGATGATGTGGTGACAATGACATGACAGTGATGTGGACAATTAACATAGTGATGATATGGCATTGACTGATCCACTATTGATGTAGCACACTGATTTTGTGGCTAACTGGGCAATCACTGATGACCAATATTATGTTGTCACATGGACCAATCAAATTTCACCATGTGGCAGCGAAATTGTTGCCTAGTTAAATCAAAATTGTCAAATTTTAACAAATTTTGGCCTCCATTGGATTCAAACTCATAACCTCTCTTTTACAAATTCAAACACTTACCAATAGACCAAAAGTCACAATTAAGAAATGAGGCCATTAAAACATTATTTAAAGTTGAAAATATTAGCTATTTGACAAAATGACTAACGAAGCTACAATTTGGCAAATTCCCAGCAAAATAAATTTAGGATTCTTGAGAAAAAATTCAAGTATCTAACTACTCCTAGGCACTTGTCAAGCAATTTCATGCTACCAAAATGTTTGGTTTTCAATTGAACCCATGTTCCTACCAAAAAAAATGGATCTCACAACCAATTTATTCTATAAAAAATTCAGCCAATACTCAAAATTCACAAATTTTTTATTGTTGTAGGCTGAAAGCGTGGAGCAAATCTAGGCCATCTCTTTGCAAATATTATTTGCTGGGATTTATTCATTTGCAAGAGTTTATTTTATTTTTATGTTTTTTTTATTATATATATATATATATATATATATATATATATATATATATATATATATATATATATTATAATATATATATATATATAGGTTGCTAGCCTAGCTGCGCTACATTGGACTGGGCTCTCCATGGTGACCTAGGGTTGTGCTGCTTCGTAGGGCCTCGGCTTTGTATCCCAGAGGCCAACACATATGCTCAAGGCCGACCATTGACCATGGCCTGACGTATACGTGTGGGCCTCGTTTGACCTCATGCATATACGTGGGTCATGGCCTAAGGCTAGCCTACACATATGCGTAGGGCTTTCGGCCCAAAACATATAACAAAACATAATTTTTTTTAAATTGATTATATTTTTTATTCATTTTTTTATTATATGGTTATTTCATTAAATCTTTTTAATTATTATATGCATTTTTTAAATCTTTATTTTTAATTGTTAATTAATTAATTATTTATTTATTTTTACTTCCTTTTTTTTGTTTAAATTATCACTGAAAATAAAACAAATTTTGAATAGAAACACACATTTTATATTTATTTTATTTTTATTAATAATAAAACATGAAACTCTTCTAGAAAAATAAAAAAGTAGGGATTTTTTTTTTTTAAATAGTGAAAGAGAATATATTGTAGCAAATTATGAGACAAATTTGTTTGACAATTAGAGACCAAATTTTAAGCAATTTTTTTTAGAATCAATTGTAAATTTAGATCTCCTAGTTGTTTTTTGTTGTAAAATTTCAAATCTAACCTATTCAAATTTTCTTTCTTGATCTTGTAGTAAGCAGAAGGCGCAAGAAGAGAGCATACTGAAGATTTTCATGTTTCTTTATTCATTTGAAATTTGAAAAGTAAAATAAGAATAATTGATCTTTCAAACCCATATTTCTTTTTCTCTCAAAACTCTACATGTTCGTCTTCACAAACATCCATTTTCTTGTAAATTTTCCTCCCAATGGTTAGTGAATGAAGTGACTCTTACTACACCACTAAAAATAATAAATTCAAGAAAATGAAATCAAACTTGAAACTTGAAAAGAAAAACTCAAATCATCTCCAAGCTTGCTTTTATTTCCCTATTCTCTCCTACTCTATTTTGAAAAAGTTTTGATTTTTTTCAAGTGTAGGAGTATTTCCAATGAAACCTTTTATGAATCAAGATATCTAGTAAGCCCACATCTAAATTTGAAAAATATAACTCAATGTTCACTACGATATGAGAAATAAATTATTCATTTGGACTTAGTGCAAGGATTTGTTGAAGAATGGAAGAATGTTTTGGCATAGTCACTGTTTGAAACAACATTCAATGTATTCCTTTCTCTCCAAGAAATATTTGGTTATCATTCTAGATATCTTGTCCATAAATGAATTAGTGTCGAAACTCTTATAATACAAAATTTGATTGAAATTTAAGCATCTAGATGATTTTTAACATGAATTTTAATTATGCATCAAAAAATGAATGCAACTAAAATATGATTGTAGATAAAAAGGAATTCTAGATTGAAATCTAGCCCCTATGTATATTTCCCTGGCAACGACACCAAGAATGTTGGCTAGTTTAATTGTTAATTAAATTACTTATCACTAAACTGTCAAGCTGAGGGTTCGTGAACTTGCGAAGTACAATTGCACAATATATGCTAGGAATAAACTTTCAATTAAGAGTGAATTAACCTATTGGAATGATGGCTAACCTATTCATGAAAAATATCTAATATGAGTATGCACACACTTTCTTTTTCAAAAGTTTCAAATTCAGAAATTGGAAACAAATTTTTAAATCTATGAAATTGAAATGATAATTGACGTGAATGTAAACTTACTCTATTGACATGAAAATAAATCTATTCTAATGAGATCAAAGTAAATCTATTTTACCCACATGAAGGTAAATCTATTATAATGACTTGAAAGTGAATTTAATCTAGAAACGAGCAAATCCTATATTAAGAAAGCAATGAATTCTTAAACTATGAAATTTAAAGGAAACCTATTTTGAAAGCATGAGATATCAATTAAAATTACTAATGTGTGCATTATAAAATTAGAACCATTCATAAGTATCTATCAATATAAATTTAAAATCAATGAATCTATGAAATGAGAGAAATAATGCTTAACCTGCAAAATAACATAAATGGAATGATCATGGTAGAATGTGAACAACGCATCTAATCAAAAGGCTTAAAATGAACATAAAGAAACTATGAAAGACAAAACATTAGAATACATCCCATACTCATTAGTTTGTCATCCAAAAGTGCATGAGAGGTAGAAAGTTGAGAAAATTGTTGATCAACCAACAAATGAAGGCACAACCATATCAAAGTGAACTAATATGGTATTCATTACATCAATCATAAGCATAGTGTCAATCCTTAACATCCAAAATTCTACATTGAAGCATGAGCATAGATCTAGAACTTTTCACACCTTTTGAGAGGAGTAGGCACTCCTATTTATACAAAAAAGTAAGATAACTAACTCATAAATGTTGATTCACAAATCTATACTAGATCCACAAATATATCATGTGGTACAACCATGTGTTGACATCTAGCAACTAACATTTCTTCATATCATTTCAAAAATCTCTCCTACCTTTGATAGGAGGCATTTATGAAAATTTCCATGGTCATTTTCCATGAAATGTGTTTGACCAATAATCTCAAATCTTCCTCAAATCTTCAAGAGTTTGAAAAGGAAATTTGAATTTGAGTCTTCGAGGCTAAATATGATTGTCTTCGAATCTTCAAATATGCCTACACATGTCACAAATATATATAATATTATATTATATAATATATATATATTATATATATATATATATATATATCAGTACATGTTATTTTTCTAATATTTAACCATAAATTTACTCAAAATATGTTAGGTCCCTATACTACTATTCTAGCCCCTTATTGTTATTATGGTGCCCCATAGAAGCCCAATGTTGTTATTATTATGCAGTTACATTATTATTGTTATGTTGGCTCTGATTATATTATGACCCCTTAGACTCATATATCTAGAAAGGACGTCTTGGCATTTGTATCATCCAAGAATTATTCATTTGTGTAATGTAAAGGAGGTTTCCCCTCAAAGAGTCTTATTTTGAATGTGTTTATCTATCATTTCTATCTTTTTGTGAGCTAGTTTCATAACATTTGGTATCAGAGCTTTGGATTCTAGGGTTTTGCTGCTCTAAACAAGTATTCATGGAATTTTTGCTATATCTTTTGTTATCTGGTGTTTAAGAACATAACAAAAAAACCCATTTGCAATGAAATCATTCTGAATCTTAGGTCCTAATTTTAGATCTTGTCTCGCTATATTTTCAGAGATATGATCTGAGGAAGTTAGGGCTTTTGCAAGCTCTAGAATTCATTCTCAAGCAGGTCATCATGGAATTTTTGTTAAAAGTTTCTTTCTACAAAGGTTAAAACTCTAAAATTAAAACCCATTTGAGTAGAAATCGCGGGGAAGCGCGAACCCTTATTTTAGAGCTTCATTCACTATATTGTTAGAGATATAGTCAAAGACATTTAAGGTTTCTGCATGCTCCCGAATTACATCCCAAACAGGTGACCTTGGGAAAGTCATCATAACTTTCTCTCTGAGCATCAGATTCAAATTTTGTAAGAACTTAGAGAAAGAGGACAAATTGGAGTTTTCTGTGTATCAGTTTTAGGTCCTAAGGTTGAAACAGTAATACGTGGCACCTAGTACAAGTTCACTCTACAGAAAACATATATTTGGGTGATTGGGCATAGCTCTTTCTTGGAGAATCCAAGTTTGATTAGACTGGTGGCATTGGAAAGAAAACGTGGAGGGCTACTACAGGTCGCAATTTCAAAACTTGTAGATCTAAAATTTCAGAGATACAACATATTCAAGATCGAGCTTCTAAAAGCAAGAAAAAGAATGACTCGAATCAAGAAAATAAAAACAACCAGTAAGAAAATATGGATGGATGATTTGAAGAATGAGATTGAAAATAAGATAAATAGTTTTATCTATGCCATGGAATCTAATATTGATGGTATGAAAGCATATTGTAATAAATTCATGGAATATTTGAAGAAAGACATGGAAGGTTTAAAGGAAGGTGGGACAATGTTACTACAAGAAAGGCGTCGTAATGGCGAAAAGGTAGTAGAGGAGACTCATGGTGAGAACAAAAGTAATCTTGATCATGATTTCATAGAATCTAACATTGGATTGAAGACCCAACATATTCCAAAGATAGATATGGGGATGTTTGATGGCAAAGATCTCGTAACATGGATACTACAGAAGGAGAAACATTTTGATCTACATAATGTGCAAAACACACATAAGGTATGTATTTCATCTTTATATTTAGAACCGAATCAGTTTGTATGGTATAGAGGAATTTGTTCTCATAAACAAATTGTCACCTGGTCAATTTTCAAGGAGGAAATGGTAGCACATTATGAGAATACCAAGAGACACACCTTCTTTAGCCAATTGATAAATCTCAAACAAAAGGGTTCAATGGTAGATCACATTAAGCACTTACAAAAATTGAATATAAAGGTAAATGATATTCTAGAGAAGTGTAGGATTGAAGTCTTCATAGGGAATTTAAATGATAACATCCAACATGAGGTTCGTCTTCAGGAACCTGATTCATTGGGTAAGGCTTACAAGTTGGAAACAAAAATTGAAAGAAAAATTATGGCAACAAGGAAGCTTACCACTCATAGCTGTAAAGATGGAATTGTTGTTGCTCCTAGCCTTTCATGACCTACTAGGTTGACATTAAAAAAATTATAAGAAAAAAGAGCAAAAGGGCTTTGTTACAATTGTGATAAAAAATGCACTAAAGGCCATAGTTGTGCTAAGTAGAAATTAATTTACATAGATGGGGAAGAGGGGAAAGAAAAGGAACAAGAAATGTCAAAATAAGAAGATATACACTAGGAACAAACACTAGGCAAAGAAGAAATTAAATTGACCATATCTTGTAATGGATTGGTTGGAATCACAACTCCTCAAACTATTAAGGTAGAAGGACATATCAAGAAGAAAAAGGTAATAGTGTTGATGGACTCGGGCAGTACCCATAATTTTATTCATTGTAAAATAGCCAAGAAATTGAATTGCTTCCTATATCCAACTCCAGAGTGTCAAGTGATGGTTGCAAGTGGAGGAACCATAAATTGCTCTGGAAAGTGCCATAATATCAAGCTATCCATAGGAGAATATGTATTGAATAGCCCAATGATTTCCATTCCAATGGGTGGTGTTGATTTTGTACTAGGATTCCAATGGATACAATCCTTGGGTACAATAGCTTTTAATTTTCAAGAACTTTTATTGAAATTTTCTTTGGAAGGAAAGGAAGTTGAATTAAGAGGTATCATAGGGAAACTGGGAAACATAATCAGCTCTAACGAAGTGACAAAGCTACTAAAGAAAGAAGAAAAAGGTGTAATTGCACAATTAGGTTCTCTAGGGGTTCCCACATCAAAATCATCTTTTTCTCCAGATCTGCAAAAAGCCTTTGACAATCATTCCAAGGTATTTGAGACTCCCAAATGCCTCCTACCTATTCCTGATCATGATCATGGTATTCATTTGATTCCAGGAAGTGTTCCTCCAAACGTCAGGCCTTACAAATATCCATATGCCCAAAAGAGCGAAATTGAATGTATGGTTGTAGAAATGCTAGAGGTTGGTATCATTATCCAACCAAATTCAATAAATGAAGCAAGTGATTAATGGAAGAATGACGGAGTAGGGTGGGAACTCATTCAAAAGTTGCAGAAGATCCTAGTTCAAACAATATTGCTAGAACTTGAAGAGGAAGTAAAAGTCATATTGGAACCTGGAGCAGTCACAGAAACAAGAACCCAACAACTACGAAATATGATTAATTTCAGAGTATCTCATCAAGTGGAAGAACTTACCCACTGAATATTCCACATGGGAGGACAAGAATTTTATACAGGAGCATCCCTAACTACTCAAGCGTCGAGGACAACAATTTTTGAAGGAGAGGGGCATGTTAGGTCCCTATACTACTAGTGTAACCCCTTATTGTTATTAGCGTAACCCCCTTATTATATTTGTGTGCCCATGTCCCCATATTGTTATTATTGTGCCCCATAGAACCCCACTATCATTATTATTGTGTAGTAACATTATTATTGTTATGGCAACTCTGATTATATTATGACCCCTTCGACTCCTATATATAGAAAGGAGGTCTTGTCATTTGTATCATCCAAGAATTATTCATTTGTGTAATGTAAAGGAGGTTTCCCCCTCGAAGAGGCTTATTTTGAAGGTGCTGATCTCTCTTTTCTATCCTTTTGTGAGTTGGTTTCATAACAAAATACCAAAATAAATGTATTGGAAAATAATGTTTCTAAACCCATATTTAATTATGAAGATGGTATTAGTACATGGTTATGGAGCTGTGAAATGTGGAAAATTCTAAAGCAAACTGAAAGAAAAGAGGGTGAAATGAAGGACATTTTGGAGACCCAACATTCCCCCCAACTGAAGATGTCGCATGTCCTCACACAATTTTGCATTGATTATCATGGATTATAGCCTTTTATGAGGTAGAAGATTAAGTCATTTTTTGATTTTGAGATACTCTTCAAGACTTGCATCTTTTGAAAAGTCTTATTTATCTGAAAGACATCTAAGTGGCAGCTCTTATTGTTGGTTGTTATGTGGCAACCATAACTATTTCAAGTGTTATTTCTTGTGTGACAACATTGTTATTTTATTATTCCTCTTGCTGCAACAAGGAATACTTAAGAATGTATTCAAAATGAAGACATATTCATATATATAAATGAATAATTGCTCATAATTTGAATCTTTTTCAAAACATATCTGTCTTTGGAGAATGAAAAATAGTAAGAACATTTAGTTGGGAGAAGCATTTTGCTTAAGAATGTATGAGGTTATGGAATATCGAAATGAAAAGTGGTAATGAATATCTTCTCTTAAATAAAGGTGGTTTTTTTTTTGAAAATGGGGAAAGAAATTGTTAAACACACACACGGCAGAAAGAGTATGAAAGATAAAACATGAGAGTGCATTTATTATTATCAAATGATATAAATTTATAGTACATTGTGTGACCATTGGGTTCTACATCCCAAGGTATCTTGGAATTCCTTAGTCTATTCGGCTTCCACATTAACCCATAGAGGATTAGGTGTCCAACATTCCCCCCCTTAATCTGAAGGGTTGTGTATGAGTCCAAGAAGAGAGTTGTAATACAAAATGTGCAAAAATGCATGGCGGCACTAGGCTGAATGTGATCTCTAAAATGTTGGTATAAAGGGCGGTGGTTTAAGGATAACCACCAACACTGGAATACTTAGTGTAGTTCCCGAAACTCTTCCAAGTCTGGCATGAAGCTCAAGTCTTCAACTAGAGGAAGTGCTCCTGATGTTTTGAAGAGGGAAACCTTCAACCGTGAAACAGAGGTCTCACCCCACATAAAAGGGAGAACCTCAACCTGAAAAAGGAGGTCTCAACCTGTGATGGTTTAAGGATTACCACCAACTCTGGAATGCTTAATGCAATTCCTAGAACTCTTCCAAAACTAGCAAGAAGATGAAGTCTTCTACTAGAGGAAGTGTCACCAATTCTTTGAAGAGGTATCACCAACTTAAGGAATTCTTACGGGCATCTTTGTCTCTAGCTACAACTCTGAGTCTGGTATGGTAGATTGTGGCTTAGGCTCGCTTGATGTGACTTTGAAGCTTGTAGATGACCATCAATTCCCCCCTGTTAGATACAAGATGAGATGATGAAGAAAAGTTAACTGCAAGACTTTTTAATACTCTAGAACAAGTTCTGACATGTGAGTGGAATATCTTCTTCGTTGTTGATGCCCATTGCCAAGAAGCAATCCATCCAAGATGAATCTTTGTTCTTGTGGGAGGTTTGTTTCTGAAGCATCTGTTTGAAGAATGATTGGTTTTATGACAGTGCTTACATGGATGAAGATAAAAACAGTGATCTTTCAGATGGCCAACTCGGTCATAGTGTTGGCATTTCATAATCTATTGTTGTGGAAGAGGGGTAGAATCTAGAACAGCTGAAGGTGAACTGTCATGAAGGAATACAATACTCTGAAACTAAATGGGCTTTAAGTAATCTAGAAAATGAAAGGACAAGTCCTTCTCATATCCAAGACCCGTTATGTGCTTGTTATGGGCAAGCTCTTCCTAAGTTCTAATGATTGGCATGGGAAATGCATACTAAATTTCTGCTTCTGCATGTAACCTTGCTGCTTTATTGGTCACTGGATCTGAATCAACTTCCTGCTTATAGGAGTCTATTTCAATGTTTTAAATGGAAACAGGTTCAGAATGATGACTCCTCTGTTTTAATTCTTCTTGCTGGAGCTGAGATTCAAGCTCCAAAAATTCTACCTTTTCTTATGTATACTGCAGATAGGTTTTAATATCACAGAGAGTGTTCTTGCTGATTTTCACTGTATCATGATCAGTAGAATGCATCAAATTTTTCAAGAATTCTAATACTTCATTAATTTGAGCTATATTCTCCATTTCCAAAATTACACCTTTTAAACAACGATCACAACTATGACCCAATGCGGAAAAGTAACACCACTCACAGTACAAAGACACAACAATATCCTCTATAAGTGTGCACCAATTGACCAATGTGCAACCAGCAAGCACCAATTATTGTAATGCATTCACAATCCATTACATAAGAATAAGAGTTCACTCATGACTAGCATATAGAATGCAATATGTTCTGACAATACAAATGATTAAGCTTTCCTCCACAAAAGACTTCTTTTAATTGCCAAAACAATCATTACCTTCATACATCCCACCAAACTCTTATGCAGTAGTCAAAGTAACAAGGAATCAATGCATATATATGTAGATTGTGTTTGTATCCCTTCGACCTCAAAATTTATATGTTTCTTGTATTTCGTATGACACACAAGCACCACAAAATTATGTTAATTGAAAAATACTGCAAGTATACAAACATTAAGCCTTCTGCAATGACTGACATAGGGATATAAAAGCTGGAAATGTATTGGTAATGTCACCCTTGATTGTCAATATTTGTGACTTAAATCTTTTGCACCCAGTCTAAGAGGTAAGCAGCGATGTGAACATTCAAAGATGTTATTCAATATCTATTATGAAGCCTACTTATCATCCTCCAGAATTTATCATGTCAACTGGAAACTATGGCTCAGTAATAGATATATGGGAGGAGGCTACATTTTTTTTTTTGGGAAATTGTTGAAGTTGTCTTCTCTTGGAAAACTTGAAATAAATCATATCTTCCATCAAAAGCACACCATGGATAAATATCTTCAAGCTTCGGAGAAATTACTTGATTCTAAATTGGAGTGACTTCAAACAATATGTGATATATTCAGTTTAATTGGAACACCATGTTGTAATGATATCGATAGTTGTGTACTAAATCCAAAATGGTGACACTACTTAAAGAACCTAACTGGAAAGGTGAAGTGGATTATGAGGCATTAGACCTGAAGTGGATTATGAGGCATTAGACCTGCTCTCTTGAATGCTTTAGTTCAACCCTAAATGTTGTTGCACTGTAGAGGAAGCTCTTTACATCGTTATGTAAATCCATTACCATTTTAAGCAGAGTGTGGAAGCTGCATCATTCGACACATCTTCTAAATCATCTTAACCGAATAATTGCAAAACGGTTTGCACGAGTTTCCCAGCCAAAGAGGTTCCTTCTTTCTTGACACTGGGAAAGCTTCCCAATCTAGTTAAAAGTTCTAAAAGCGAAGCACATGCAACCACTCTAAGAAAAGTTGAATCAGTTGGTGGCTTGAGAAGTACAAGAGGCTTTTGAAACCAAGTGGAGTAAGATTCCAGAAATCGTTGGTATTACACTCCTGGAAAGTCACTCCTAGCATGCATATTCCAGCCCAACACTTATCTGGCCTTTTGGTGGAAACATAACTAAGAATGCATTCATTCCAAGCATCGACAACAGCTTTCCAGCCATCAGTTTGCTTCACTTCTAACAACAAATTATGCACATTGTCTCACACCCCGCAGCCAGCGTGATGATCTCCGAGGCATTCAAAGCGAACTACAGCTGTAAGTTGAAGCACCTACCCAGATATTACATGCACATGCAATAGCGGAATCAAGACTCATCAGTCCCGTCATTTGACCATTGATTTGAAATTTTCTAACTAACCATCTGGCATGAATGTTTGAACGTGGAAGCCTTCGAAACACACCCTGATTTCTGATCATTCGACACTGGTGAAATGTTTGACATTTGACTACATTTATTTTATAATTATAAGCTCTGAATTTTTTTTGTACACCACTTGTTCTTTAGTCTTCAATTCATTCCAAAATGCGGCATTCCACGCTCACTACACCAGGGGACACCATACGAGAATGAATCAGAGCAAGACATATGCATGCTACATATCTATTATGCAACCATCGTTATCAAGTAGGGGAGCCTGCGATCTCAAAAATTTCTATAGCAATGATGGTGGCCTTGTTTGGAGGAATGAAAATGGGCCTTCGAAGGGATTTCTTGGAACCATTCACATTGTTGATGGGTTCACTATCGATTTAACAGATAAGGTCCACCAACTTCCTTACTAAATCAAGTATAATGGCCAGTGTTGTGTTTTTGATTACTTCAAACTAGAATCATGACACCATCCCAAGATACCACCTATTAATCGTGCTCTCTGTGTTCAAACAAACAATGCACGATAACTGTGCATGGAGACTATACACAAGGGAATTCGAAATATTCAAATTTTGACCAGCATGTAATGGGTGTTTATGCAGTTAATGGTAGATGATGGTTCAAATCCCTAGATAATGCAGGTGAACGTTTCCAACAAAAAGTACATAGAGGAGAGGCAACATATTTTTGACAGACAATAAATTAATGGAGCATTATAGACAATGGGCAGAAACGAGATGTCACACAAAGGATGAGTGTTTTTGTATGCTAGTATGGCGCAGTGACAGGAGCAGGTATCCAGTAGCAAGAGGAGCAGGTATGTCAAACTAGTGGAAGCGTTAGCGTCAGGTATGTCAAAATTTTTCTATTCGGGGAATTTCGTGGAGAGAATGCAACTTAAATATGGTTGATAAAACATTCATGAAATGTAAAACTAACCTGCACAGAAAGGGCATAAAACAAGTGGCTCAAATATGAGCAGGGTAGGATATCACTTGCTCTGATACCATGTTAAACATACACATGGCTAAAAGAGTATGGAAGATAAAACATGAGAGTGCATCTATTATTATCAAATGATATACATTTATAGTACATTGTGTGACCATTGGGTTCTACATCCCAAGGACCCTTGGACTTCCTTAGTCCATTCAGATTCCACACTAACCCATAGAGGATTAGGTGTCCAATAGAAACGTCACATGGGAAATTTTCCAAATATGTCTCTTTCAACATTTAAGGAATTAATGGTTAAAGATTAGGAAACAACATACCTTCACCTACCTAAAAAGTTGATAAGATATGCATATGTGAGATGTTGGTTCTTTTTTTTAGATCATGGAATCTGAAGTGAAAGAATCGGATATGTTGCTTCATCTCTTGGATGTATGAATGGTGGATGAAATTTGAAAGTGGAAGCTTTGTGCCTTCTTATTGTTGGAATTAATGTTGAACTCTAAAACTGAATCTTGATTTATTGGAACTTTGTTGCAAGTTGCTGGAATCATATAATCTTCATTCATAACTACATCATGGAATAATTCTTTTCTATGTGAATAAATTTTGTTGATGTTGAATATAGAAATAAATTGTTGGATTAATAACCATTAATGAATGTTGCTAACCAACACGAGTCTTCTCATCATTAATGTCAATGAGTGTCAATATTCCCACGCACATCTTGCCAGGGATGAATAAATGAGTTTAAGTAGAGTCACCTAGAAGATCCAACAAATAGGGGACATTGATGTATTTCCACTGTTTATTGGCGAGAGAGATTATCATTAAGGCATGCAATCCTCAAGGTACTAAAAATCAATCTAGTCTTGAACCTAGATAATGTGTTGAAGTCGATGGGTCAAGAATTTCTTGAAGGAGGGCCTTAATGAATTCTTCACCATCTAACACAAGCATAAAGTAGTGATTTAGAGAATGATAGATGAAATATTTTAATTTATGAAGCAGATTTTATTTAGAAAAAAATAAAAGGACAACGAGGTAACTCAATATTGTAAGTGATTTGAATGAGTTTATTCATGGGTTAGAGAGGAAATGTAAGTGAGGCAAGAGAGTGCGAAACTTGCAAAAGCAAATGATTTTGAAGTCTCTAGGAATATGGAAATTCATGGATGAACAATAAGCTTATGTAAAGAGGAAATTGAGTGACTAGCAATGGGACTATGGATGTGATTTGATATGGAGTTGACATTTTCATGTTCTTCTTGCAAAAGAATTTAGTATTTGAGAACCACTGGTGCATAAATTGATATTCTTCGATCATCTTGGAACCTGCAAAATCTTAGCACTAATTTTCAATAAAACCTAAGAATATCAAAGGAAAGAGATGATCAGTCTCTCTTCATATCATATATATGTAGAAAATTCATAAATAGTGCCAATAATACAAATTCAAGGAAGATAAAATAAAAATGAAATGCACTTTTACCTGTCGAGGAGTGATGCATCTTGGACTATCCGTTAGCATTTTGTTGATAATTTCTTCATTTGGTATCAAATTTTAGTGATTCAAAAACCAAATTAAAGAATATTCATATCATAAAAATGTTTTAATGATCTGATGATGTTTTACAAGTCCAATTGCTGCAAAATCCATAAAAAATGACTTTTTTTTGTTTCAAATGCTAATTAAAACTAAGCGATTATGTAGTACTCATCGATATCTTTCCAACAATGTTTTGATTGCCTCAAACAGACATCGTATGATAAATTTATGGATGTTTGAATTTTTTGAAAAATAATAAAAATATGTTGAATGTGTACCATGTGGAATCACCAAGGAGTGCCATGTGGAAGCGCCAAATGGTGCTACATGGACTGTGTAGATTTGAAGTGGCATGATGATATTGCAAATGGTGACATGGAAATTGATGATGTGGAAGTGATGTGGACTATGTACATGTGTAGGCTATTGATGTGGCACTTTGAGTTGGTAGTTCACTAGGCAATCACTGATGACCAATATTATGTTTCCATGTGGACCAACAAATGTTGCCACATTGTAGTGGAATTGTTGCCTAGTTAAGTTAAAATTGTTAAATAGTTAACAAATTTTGGAGTCCATTGGATTCGAACTCATAACCTCTATTTTACAAATTCAAAGACTTACCAGAAGGCTACAAGTCACATTTGAGAAATGGGGCCATAAAAAAACTATTTAAATCTGAAAATATTAACTATTTGACAACATGACTAACAAAGCAACAATTTGGAAAACTCCTAGAAAAATAAAGTTAGTATTTCTGAGAAAAAAAAATCCAAGTGTCTAAATTCTCCTGGGAACTTGTCAAGAAATTTCATGCTACCAAAATGTTTGATTTTCCATTAAACTCACGCTCTTGTTGAAAAAGATGGATCTCACAACCAATCTATTTTATAAAAAAGTGAGCCAAAACTCAAAATTCACAATTTTATTATTATTTTATGTTGTAAGCATGAAGAAAACCTGGCCCCTCTCTCTGCAAATTTTATTGGATGGGTTTTTATTCATTTGCACGGTTTTTATTTGTTTTTGTTTAGATGTTCCTTGCCACTTATCCAACAATGCAAATGCCCCTTATGATTACCTATATTTTGTTTCCCTCCAGGTTGTGACCCATTTCCCTTTCCAACTACACTGAACTTCTTATAAGGAAAAAATTCTCTTTCTCACCTGCATCTAAAGGTGTTGTTTTCTTCGGTGTTCATTTACCTTTAGTCATGTATTTTCCTTTACAACCTAATTGAGACTTTGTCTTACGCTTCGATTGCTCATAACAATGCTTCAATTTACCAATGACTTCTTCCAGTCACTGAGACTCACCAAACTCAATCTGATCCTTAAATGTTAATGGCAATCCACTAACAAATCTTTGAACTTTGACTTTCTCATCCTAAAGATATGGTACATACCTGAATAACTCTAGGAAATTATTCGTGTACTCCTCATCTGTAATTGATTCCATCTTTAGCTCATATAACTCTTTGGCTTTACTTCCATAGTACCTCTCTGACAAGTACTTCTTCCTGAGAAGTCTCTTAAATTCATGCCAAATCAACTCCTCTATACTAATGTATCTGACCTACTTCACATCTTGCCACCAGATGTATGCTTTCCTTTTGAGACTCGAAATAACTATTATGGCCTTCATGTTCTCGGTGTAATCTTGCAACTCAAAGAACTTCTTCATTCCAAGCAACCATGCCTCTACATCATTCGGTTTCTTCAATTATCCATCAAATGTAGGTGGCTTGCCTTTCTTGAGCTCATCTAGAAAATGTCCGTTGTATTTCCTCCTATAAGGATGATAGCGATGATGACCATGGTACCTATCCGAACTAGAACTAGAATAAAGCCCATGTCCACTACCTCTTCTATCAAGTGTATCCAAGAATCTGCCATCCCTAACAGTATCATCTATGTTTGACCTATGCCCATCATGAGATCTTCTACCATAGGCTCCATTAGTCCTCTACTCTTGTCCATTACTTATCCCAGGTGATCCCAATCTTTGAAAAATTGACAAACACTGAAGGATAACTACACTGACCTAATGCTTGCTTCTCCTATGCCCTGGCAATTCTCTTTGATGACTAAATGATCATGTCATTATTTTCTTTGCAACTTCTTATACATGCCACCAAACTTCTCAAAGTATATATTATGTTAGGGGAGTACTCATCACCATGATGCTCATCTCATCTATAGGGAGAGTATCATGAACTATAATCCACCATTTTTCTAGTCATCTATGATATTCTTCTTCCTGTAATTACATCACGCCACATAACCAAACATAAACATAACCAACATACCTCAGTATAGTTCAAGGGAGGATATATCATTTACAAGATCAACCAAATTAGCACAATACTTGTATATTCACAATCATAACAATATATTGACATCATGCATGACAATACCAACTGCATACCATGACCTCATGCATGAAAACCATTCCCATAAACATGAATGCATAACAACATATACACACTAACATGCATAACAAATGCATATACAACCGAAATTCATTCATGACAAACACATCCAAACAACAACATCAGTCACTTCTACATGTCAACACAATTGTAACAATGACCACCACCATGTGTACATAATAATAACATATAAAACCTTCATGCATGCATGAAAAACACATTCGACCCATCCAGTCCATGTGTTGAACCATGCTCTGATACCACTCTATAACACCCTCCTCCCAAGCTTACCAAAGTTCACCGGTCCACTGGTGTAAATATGTGACAATGAGTTACTATGATATGACTCAACCTCCTAGGTATAGTAAAGGAAGTGGAATCATCCAAACAAAACTTTACTAACCTTCCTCGTGAACTACAAGAGCCCAAGAGGATAAATAAACACTCCAGGTGCACACACCTTGAGCTAGACTACATTTTCACTGACCTAAACTCCTATATGTAGGCATAACACTACCTAAACTCAATTGTAACCCTCCATTTGCACGGATGATCCTTTCTCCCAGTGACTATAGTCTAATTTACTCAATTATGCATGAGAACCTGATATCTAAGCTACGTTTTTCAGGGCTAGGATCTAGACCTCTACCCAAAACTTGATAAAATGTTTCAAAATGATAAGATACATCAAAAAAAGATAAATATACAAAAAATTAGTCAATAAATTGACCTAGCCATGCCCAGTCATGACATTCATTTCATCAAACAGATTGAGAACATGTAATCTACAGGTTATAAATGAAAATTTGAACATAGGGGTCTCACATTTATCTGAGAAACATCAAGAAGGTTTGACTCCCTCTCTCAATAGCTGCATTATCATCTATTAAGCCATACACTAATTAGCCATTCATCTACTAATCAAAACATGTTAAGAGACATAACTACAATCTGTCATTAAACCATGCTTATAATCAAGATATAACCAAAATAATAACAATGATAGCCCATCCATCAAAGCCACATAATAACAAGTATAAATACTCATGAAATACAGGAGAAAAATTAGCTCTTATTAACATATGCAAAATCCAACCAAGTTAGAGACTTCCACATACCATTGGACCATATATTGGGCTGAACCAAATCTTTCTTTCAGTCAATCACCCCTATGCCATATTCCCAGCATCAATGTGGGACTCACAACAAAACAAACCAGTGATTCCTCAGGATTTAATGCATATCCATCCATTACCAATCAAGGGATTTCTAGGGTTGAAACCCTCATATATACAACCAGGATTTACCGCAATATCGCCATTATTGGTCAAGAGATTCCTAGGCCCTAAAAAAACTTGGATGACTTAGGATTTCTTCCCTAATACCTTGAAGTATTTTCCCATGTCCACCCTTAGGATTTAATATGTATCCCGTCATTATCGGTGAAGAGATTCCTAGGCACTCAGGAATTTTCCTTAGACCACCTCACCTAGTCCAAAACCATCCGGCAATCCAGCTCAACCAAATGAAAGAACGCCATCACACCATGGCTATCCAGAAATGGAAAGGCAAGGTTGAAACAACTTTCACACCTAGAAAAACTCATGCCAATGACAACAAGAGAACCAAATACACACATACATGTACCATGCATGTATAAATTAGCATGGAAATCATACACACAACTCAATACCTACAAGTAATCCCATTGTCATTGCTTGATCAAACTCGTCCTTGCTTGATCGTTTTTTTTCCCTTTGCTTCCTTGTCCTTCCTTTTCATTCCTTTCTCCAATGCGACGGTGCTCCAAGAAAAATTTAAGTGTGCAAGATTATGAGAGAATAGAGCATAGAGAGAGCTCCAAAACTAAACTAAGAAAAGGTTAAAATGACAAAAGTTGTGAACTAATCCTCAGAAGCCCTTCTATTAATCAGGCCTCTATTTTCTTCATTTTTCCTCTATTTTCCTTAAATTTCCTCCTCATATGTAGCCCTTGACCTTTCACCTTCTTTTTATCCTATTTTTAGTTATTTTCATGACTAAAATGCCAATTAATGCCGCTTTGCCTTTTCAATTCATTTTCCATTGCCTTTGCTAATTTCCCTTAACCATAATAAACCAAATGAACACCCATTAGGATGTTTTGCCCAACATTCAGCTTGGAATACGTGTCCCATGACCTTGGTCTTATTTTTCCTTTATTAACTTTATTACATGAACTTTTAACCTGGGGTTGTTACAACAATTGTTAAAGCATACTTCTCCTTACTCTTATTTTCCATTCACTCCTTTTGTGCCTTCTAGTTCATTTTGTATCCTACTTGGGTAGTTTGAGAGAAAATTTGTTTTATGACTAATCCTCTCATTAGGTTAAAAAATTCTCTTTTTAAATATGGGAGAGGGATATCTACAAGGAGTTTTTTTATTAATTTAATTTATGTCAGTATAGGGTCCCCAATAATGTATACTTTCATCCTTTTATCGAATATTTTGGTGAAACCTTGTGACTCCCATGAAAAAAAAAGTATAAATATGACATCATCAAATAATATCATCATTATAAAACCATGCATGTATAACACCACATCACCAATAATCATATATATAACAAAATAAAATAGCCCTTAACTCTTCCATAAATAGCAATGTCATAAAAAAATATTGCGTGATAAAAAAATAGCATGTTTTCCAAAAACAATATAGTATGTGCTGCAAATTTTAATATGTCCAAAATATAGTGAATATAAAAATAAAGATAAAACATAATTAAACATGTCATGGTAACTCTAGACACCTGCTAGAACTAGCCATATTCCCTTTTCCTTCACTTCTTTCTTCCTCTTGTATCTCTAAGTGCATATCTTGGAAATATATCTCTCTCTTTACCTCCACATCTACTCCTACTATACTAGTATGGGAGTGTGCTTAAGTGGCCTTAGAAGAGGATCGTGTATGGATAGAGGTCAAATGAAGCTTTCTTACCACAATGTGAGGAGGAAAATTGATGGTTTGGTGAGCATGGGAGGACATGGCTTGTGAATGTGCAGAAGGTACTTGAGGTGCAACAACTAGTGGGTAACTAAATGATGCGAAGTAGAGAGCAAGTGGGAAAAATTGGATGTGGGATTAGGGGGATTGATTTCCAAATCATCATGTTGCATGGTTCTTGCTGAGTAAAAAAAGGCTCTAGGATCTCCATAATACTAGAGTGGGGAGGAGGTGAATTATGTGAGGCATGATAGGTAGGAGCAGGATAACACCAAAGGTATAGGTGGCATGTCTAAGTTAATTGGTTAAAACATTTTCAATCGAAATTGAAATGTATAGAGAACCTAATGCTTTCATTTATGTTTTCTCTCCAATCCATATTTTTCCTTCTGGATCAACCTCTTCGGTCACCTCGAGATCGTCTACTAAATAAACTCATTATGTGATATGACCAAAAGAAATTTGTTATGAAACAATTTACCTCAAATCATGAAACAAAAAATCTACAAAGTAAAAATCGGTATAATATAATTATCAACATAAATGCTTGGATGTTTGGAAAGAACACATAGAGGAAAGATAAAATAGATAAGAGAAGGGGAATGTTTGTACACGAAATAAAAATCAGTAGTGTTTATTACCGTATGTTGTAAGTGTAAGTTGAAACAAAGTGATATTTGTAGTTGGACACATCTATTCTCATGACCATGGAAATGTTTGAGACAACATTCACCATTAAATTACTATACAGGAAGTTTCCAAGGCTACGGAAACATGTTTGGTAATAATTCATGACTGAAACAAAATGAGAACTAAAAGACTAAGTCAAGTTGTCTAGCATTAAATTGCATTATTATCTATTTTCATGCATTAAATATGGATAATCAAACATGAGAGTATGGTATGAAATAAAATCTTCTTTTGTAATTTTAGTGGTTAGTGCATGGAAAGTAGATGACTATATATGTGACATATAACAACAAACAAATTTACGAAACTTAGTAGCTTCCTTATTAATTTATGGTGGAACATATAGTCATGGCAGTGAGCACCTATAATGTTGGGAATCATGAATTTGATTAGACCAAAACCCACAAGTTTTAGTCAATGACCACATTACCAAAGTTAGGGATCCATGAGAGGTGATTAGTCCATGCTGAAAAATAGACAAGGAGCACTAGATTATCCAATGTTTAAAATATTCCCCCATCATGAGTCGAGAGTGTATTGAACTCGTGACCTGTACTCTAATACCACTTCCTCGGAATCATGATTCTTTTTATACCAAAACCTGCGAGTGTTTTTCAATGATCACACTTCTAAAGATAACTTGATCCACGAGAGTTAGTTAGTCCATGTTGTTAAACACATGAGGAGCGCTAGCCTATCAAATTTCTAACATGTAACTAATAAATATATAATCATGTGACAGGGTAAACAAAATCTATTATGGAGAGTAATTTGTTCCAACTCTTTTAACAATATCTAGTAACTAAAATATTTTTAAATTTCATTTGAGCTATAGAAAATGTGTATGAAAAAAATATGTAATTCTCTCACTTCAAACAACTTATAAAGACTCATACTTGCACTATGGTGGATATGTGTTATGTGTATACCTTTCAACTTAATTACATCTTGTTTTTATGTCAACATTTGGAGATTTAAAGTGAGAAAAATGACAAAATATATGATCATGGAAACAATAGAAGAGGATGGTTCCCATGGTGTGTTCAAAACCCCAAACCAAAGACTATCACTTAAGTTTGTAACTTTTAGGACCAGGACACAATTAGCTTACAAAGGGGGTGACTCACTTTATATGTTTTTTTCTTTCCATCAACAGAGGGAGATAATACAATAATATGAAGCCATGTGAGCATTGTAACTGTAAAATAAGCTTAGTCACATGTGAAAAAAGAAACATTCTCTTAACCTGTGACTAATAAAGTGTTGTAGCGGATACAACCACCCTCCAAAAGTTTGGCTCGCATGCACATTTTAAAGCCTACCTTGGATCCTACGATCTATCGTCCTTGGTCACTTGTTTGTAAGCTGATGATCTCAATCTTCCCCTCCTTGATCTTAAGATTTTCTCATGTTGTCATCTTTATGTATCATGTGTCATCTTTGGGAATAGGGGTTGTTGTTTTTCATGAAAAGGGAATGTTGTTTTGCTTCAAGGGAAAGCATGTGTGCATGAGTTTCTATCATCACATATACATGCTTCACACTCAATACACGCAGTCTTATCACGAAGGTTGTTGCATCAAGTAGAGTATGCTTATACATTCTAGATTTTCTGTGTTGTATCACTAAGTGTTGGTGTGCGATCACATTCAAGTCTTATCAATATTTACATATGTTTGATTAATATCACACAGCCATTTCCCAAGCAACCTAGCCTCATTCATCTTCTTGGAACTTTTCACTTTCCTTCTACAGCCATCAAGCTTCCTCCCTTTCTTACTGAAACCCCGCAACCCACAGAGACCCTAGCCAACACTGCTCTCCAAAAATCCGTAGAGAAATCAGGCATCTAGTACTTCTCTTAGAAATTGTGCAGAGGTGTCCTCCTAGGACCCACATCCCATAGCAGTGTCCTATGCCTCAAAACTACGCAGTGTTAACCAAGATGCCATGTTTGTCTTCCATGCAGAAATTATGCAGATGGGCTTCCCACGGCCTCATTCTGGAAGCAGTCACTGTCCACTGAAACAACACTAAACTATTGCTCAGTGACAATAGGAAAAGGTGAAATTTTTAGATCACTCCCAAGGAGTTGAGGAGGAGGACCAAGAGACTAAGTAATGGGAAAGACCAAGACTACATGCAAACTCCATCGAATGAATGATCATCTCGAGGGTAAGTATGGTAAGTTAAGAACACCTTTAGAAGTACATCTCTTAGCTGGGTTTGCATGACTTCTTCTCATTGTCATATCATCATGTCTTCAGTAACATGCATGTGTGCAAACACAAAAGTGATTTAATGTGTTCCCTCTACATTCCTTGCTTCCTTTTTGCTTATTTGACCAACTTTGTCTCTGCCATGTCGATTGCTATGCCATGCTTGCGACCTTGTTCTAGTGATATCGAAGGTTTCTCTTCATGTGCATGAGTTGTTTCGACAATGTAAACACTCATCTGAATCACACACAATGTTTTAAGCATTATCACACAAGTTTCATCACGGTCATCCAAAGGTCTATCTGAAGTGTCACGCTTATCACATTCACCATTAGTCAGTCCCACAGTCAGTCACACTAAGCATATGTTGTCTTGCAATTTGAGGTGACATGTCATCGAGTCATGTTACGTGTATGTTCCTAAGGTCATGTATATACAATTTCACTCACTCACACACTTAGCCATTTTTTCCAAAAAAATTATTGACAGGACCACCCTCCATTAGTCATACCTCCACTGAGCTTCACTATGCAGTCTCAGCCCTTAGTGATAAAGCGTTGTTACCCAGAACTACGAAGGGCTTGAGGTTGCCCTCCAGGTAGTCTACTCTACACAATCCTCGAATCAACTTGGATGACTATCACCCAGAACAATGAAAAAGGTGCCCAAGAATCCATTTCAATATGTGCTTCCTACAAGCTTATCCATCTAGCCTTTCACTCGTCAACTGGAGAATTTGACTGGGTAGTTACCCAAGGTTGCACTCATCCCCAAAATTGCGTAGACGCTTCCAGCCTACCTGTTTTCACTGCCTGAAAAAATTGCATAGACAAAAGGCATAGGCACCCATTGCCTCTCACTGTACTATCTCTAGAAATTGTGTAGTTTTGTGAGTCAGGCCCCCTACTCCTAAAAATTGCATAGTTTTCTTGGACAGTACACTTGTTGCCCAACACCCCGATTAGCCCAAAAACTACGTAGACATGTACTGCATGACTGCCTCCCTGATTTACATAGTTTTGGCCAAAAATCTCTGACAACTTGCTCCTTGCCTCCTCTAGAAATCTAGATAGTTTTCACTGCTAGTGACTCTTGCTGCCTACACTACCTTCTCCAATAAAATTGTGTAGTTATCCCTCCCATATGAGCCAGATCACATAGATGTCACTATTGTCCTCGACTACTCGACCCATCCTCTCAATGGCATCTACGCAATTTTTCTTGACAATGTCCTAGAGCCTCACATCCTGGATGTCATGTGATCTACATTGTTTGAAAGCCTTGTCCTCTCTCCCGGTCACCTGCACCCAAAAACAAAAGAAAATGCATCTATTAGACTAAGGGATTTCTGGATTTGATGTCATCTCATCATGAGTGATTGTAGAAATAGGTACATGGAGGAGACATGGTGCGATGATGAATGGGATGAACAAGGTTCACATGATAGAAGACTTACTCATGGTTCGATGAACACACGAAGAGTACCAAGTGTTAGTGCCAGTCTTTGCAACCTGTCACTAGGGACCAACATGAGCTCTTACTAGGTTTGGCTTGGTTAGATGTTTTGCACATGATATTCAGCACAAAACATGTCCCAAATGTGTCCATCAAAAGAATCTTGAAAAAATATTTTCAACAGTATATCACACTCCTGTAACTAGTTTCTGGATCATAAGATATGATCGACATGAATGATTGATTCTTGGTTATGCATGTTTTGAGCTTGATTGTTGCACATAGGGACAAGTTTAGTACAAGATCAGTTTCTGAAATAATGGTAAGGAATTTTACAAAAGTAAAAAAACCTTTTTTTTCTATCACATACCAAGTAACAAAAACCTCCTTCAGTTTATGCACAAGTGCTACTATGTGGGAGATATGAAGTGATATTTGGAGCCTGCATTAAAACAAAGCAAAATTTTCATTTATTTTATTGTTTTAGTCATTTTAGTGCAGTGCCATTTTACAACAGATGGAAAGTAATTTTTCAAAACCCAAGGACCTTTTTTTTAACCACAAGCCATATAACAAAAACCTCTTTCAATTTATTCACAGGTGTCATGAATTGGAATATGTGACTAGATCTTTACAGCTCATTTTCACAAATTTAAACTTTTAATTATTTTCGGTTTTAGAGATGATTTTGTGGCACATATTACGAGCAACTGGAAACGAATTTCCAAAATTTAAGAGAGGTTTTTCTTCACAATGACCTTGTCTACAAAAACCTCATTCCGTTTTGTAACAAGTGCTATGGTTTAGGAGATACGAGTTCATCTACACCACCCATTTTCAGAAATTCAGTCCAAGTTTAATGTAACTGATTCTATTTTGAAGAAAATGGTTGAGCTCAATTCCCTTAGTAAAAGGATGAGAAAATGTATATATTTTGTGAATTTCATAGTGTAGAGGTTGGATTTTAGTAGTAAAGAAGCATTTGTACTGTGTAAATTTTTATTGAATAAATTTTTAGTAAAGAAGCATTTGTACTGTGTAAATTTTTCCCTTTAGGCCTGGGATTCATCATGGTGCTTAAATGTTCAGTAGGTTTTTTCTCCTGTAATTCATTTACAAATTATATTTTTCTCATTTTTTTCAGCATTATCTAAGTGATATGTTAGGAATTCATCCATAATGATGCTCCTTTCATGATGATTTTGATGTTAGTTGTAATGGTAGTTTTAGCAGAATTCATCCATTGTTAGATTCTCTGTTGAGCAACCTCATTATTCTCTTTCATCTAAAGTTGCTGCTATAGATCCATCCTTTGTTTGATCCTTGTAGGGTAGTAAAATTTCTCCCATATACTTCTCACATTTACAATCTTCACTTGGCTGAACATGGCATTAATTTGCCCCAGGTTTGACGGTAGAAACTGACATTGATGTCATAATCCAAATCATCCTTTCTCTTGTTGTTTTGACTCAAAAACTAAAAATTAAATCAGAAAACCCTGAGCTACTACATCTATCCTAAAATCCATATTTGATTCAGTCATCTTGATTGAAATTCACAAGGAGAGAGCCCTCTCCCGACCTGGTAGAGCTAGCTACCAGGTTTAGCTTGGTTTGTGGTTATCCTAGGGTAGCCTCCGTTCAGCCTGAGGTCAATCTAGGCTCTAACATAGTGGCGACTCCACTAGAGAAGAGGTGACAGATCTTCTTTGGGAAAGATCATTCAAGTTGCAGATCTGATCGTTGATGGTGGACAGCAGTCAGACACATATGAGGGCTGAAATCATCTACCTAATCAATCCAGTGTTCAAGACCCTGAACTTCGACTTCACTGCCAAAGAATCAAGTTTTAAGAACATTGATGGTAATAACCAATGAGAGGGTATGTGGAAAATCCATTATCTAGTGAAATTTTATTGATTTTAAGGGATGAGATAGCAAAATTTCAGATTGATTAGAGTTTTTTAACATCATTTTTCTTAGCTTGAAATCTAGCCGACTCACACCTGAGAATAAATATTGTTTTCTTGAATTAGTGGTTGAAAGATTGGAAAATGAAATTGAATTATTGGATGTTAAAATTAAATCACATGAATTCCAAGGCCCAAAACAGTTCTTGGAAACTCTCCCTCCTCCGAAAGAAGAAAAGATAAGGCTACCCTTAGATGGTTGGATTGAATGATGTTATGATTTACAGCGAGGATGTGATAATCTCTAGCCAAAAGCATATGTTAATGAGCTGGGGCCGCAGATAGAATTTGGATTCTATGATCCCATAGCAGCATATATGGAATATATTTTTATGTTGAAAGAAAAACCAGATTGCCTTTTACAGAGCCAGAGGTACCATGGGTATATATTGCAGGTAGGATTTCCAACTATCTTCTGGTTCAAACACTATCAAAAAACAACATCATTGTCATAGTTACTTGATTGGTTGATATGCCATTACAACATCACTTGATCTATTGGTTTTGCAGCAAAGTAGGGTAGGTTTGTGTAAATAAATAAGCTTCCAAAGCCAACATTTTTGTTTCTGGCATTTGTTATGTACAAGTTGCAGTATGTGTATGTTTGCATTGGTATGAGTTGTTCTGAGTTTGCAGCTGTTTGACCATATTTCCCAATGGATGAGGCACTTGGTCTATGGTGTTCCTAACACCTCCAAGGAGATTCCATCCCCAATAAGCCCGATGTTAGTGCGAGTCTTCGTAGCCTGTTACCAGGGATCAACATCAGCTCTTACTAGGTTTGGTTTGATTAGAGGTTTTGCACATGATATTCAACACAAAACATATCACAAATGTGTCCATCAGAAGAAGCTCAGAAGAATATTTCCAATGGTATATCACACTCCTGTAACTGGTTTCTGGATCATAAGGTATGATCGAAATGAATGATTGATTCTTGATTATGTACATTTTGAGGTCAATTGTTGCACACAGGGAAAAGTTTAGTACAATATCAGTTTCTGAAATAATGGTAAGGAATTTTACAAAAGTGAAAGAGGTTTTTGTCCATCACATACAAAGTAACAAAAATCACCTTTATTTTATGCATAGGTTCTACTATGTGGGGGATATGAAGTGATATTTGGACCCTGCATTAAAACAAAGCAAAATTTTCATTTATTTTACTGTTTTAGTCATTTTAGTGCGATGCAATTTACAATAGATGGAAAGTAATTTTGCAAAACCCAAGGACATTTTTGTTAGCCACGATCCATATAAGAAAAATCTCTTTCAGTTTATTCAGAGTTTTCATGAATTGGGATATATGACTAGATCTTTACAGCTCATTTTCACAGATTTAAATTTTTAACTATTTTGTGTTTTAGAGATGATTTTGTGGCATAGATTATGAGCAACTGGAAACGATTTTCCAAAATTTGAGAGAGTTTTTTCTCCAAAATGACCTTATCTACAAAAAAACCTTTCTGTTTTGTAACAGGTGCTATGTTTTAGGAGATACAAATTCATCGTCACCACCTAGTTTTAGAAATTCGGTCCAAGTTTAATGTAACTAATTCTATTTTGAAGAAAATGGTTGAGCTCAATTCCCTTAGTACAAGGATGAGGAAATATGTATATTCTATTAATTTCATAGCGTAGAGGTTTGATTTTGGCAGTAAAGAAGCATTTGGACTGTGCAAAGTTTTATTGAATATCATAATAAAGCAGTTTTTGCCCTTTAGGCCTGGGATTCATCACGGTGCTTAAATGTTCAGTATGTTTTTTTCTCCTGTAATTCATTAACACATTATGTTTTTCTCCTTTGTTTCAGCACTATCTAAGTGATATGTTAGGAATTCATCCATAATTATGCTCCTTTCATGATGATTTTGTTGTTAGTTGTAATGGTAGTTTTAGTAGAATTCATCCGTTATTAGATGCTCTGTTGAGCAACCTCGTTATTCCCTTTCATCTAAAGTTGTTGTTGCAAATCCATCCTTTGTTTGATGCCTGTAGGGTAGTGGGATTTCTCCCTTATAATTCCCACATTTACAATCTTCACTTGGCTAAACAAGGCACTTAATTTTCCCCAAGTTTTCCAGCTGAAACTGACATTGATGCCATAATACAAATCATCCTTTCTCTTGCTGTTTCGACCCAAAACTAAAAAATCAAACCAGACAACCCTGAGCTACTATACCTAGCCTAAAATCCATATTTGATTCAGTCATCTTGACTAAAATTCACAAGGAGAGAGCCCTCTCTCAACCTAGTAGGGCTAGCTACTAGGTTAAGCTTGGTTTGTGGTTATCCTAGGATTGCCTCCCTTCAGCCTGAGGTCAATCTAGGCTCTAACACCAAGTAAAAAGTGAAGGGGAAACATGCACATGCATGAACCATCAATCAAACACTAAGACCATTGAAGACTATGCACACTTTTCCATGCAAATTTGAGGCTATGGTACACCATGGTCACACTCATCACTCAGCAGCACAACAGCTTGACACGAATAGCACAACTAGCATGTGCATACCATCATTGTCGTGTCGAGTTGTGTCATGAGTCGCCTCGGCCACCTCACTACTTTGGGTCATAACTGTGTAATAAATGTAATTTAATATGGAATTCCAAGAGACCCATGGATGAAGTCAAAGAGTCATGTAAGTCGAAGAGTCATGTGGGAAGTCGAATAGTCACAAGGGTTAGTTTCATCCTTGGTTATATATACCCCTCATTTGTACATGCAACGGAATTCTCACCTTGGCTCCTCCCATATAGCCTTGAGAGGCTCTAGCCTTTTCTTTGAGGAGCAAGCGGTGGCTCCAACACTCCACTATCGGGGTTAGTGATGTAATGGTGTATCGATGTGTCTTGGAAGTTTCACTTAATTTAGAAGCATGTTAATAGGCCAGCATGTTTTCACACATGTATTGTATTTATTTGTAATATTATTCTTTCAACACGTGTAATGCGTGTTTCGTTAACCTGTATTAAGATAGTTTAACTACCTAGGTTGTTTTAGTACATATGATGTTGGAAATGTGTTGTATCAGTTTTTAACACTGTCTCACCTATGTGGATTATTCCGTCAGACACTTGATAGATTCATTCTCATAAAATTTTTATAACAACTATCACACTCGTGTGGGCTATTCAGTTGGGTTTTGTTCGTGCTATCTATTCACCTTGTGTTTGTGACTATCACATCCATGTGGACTACTCTGCTAGAAGTTGTGCATGTCCTACTGTGTTGTGTGTCTCTAACAGTGTTGGAACTATTCCATTTTGACTTGAGACCCACTCTCACCCTCTCCCTCTGCGATGAAAGAACCTTGACACAAGAAACACTAAGAACTCACTAGGCACGCAAACCTCGTTGTTCAAAGAAAAAGTAAACCACTCTCATGTGTTGACAAGAAAGAGCTACGTAAATTATTTGAGATAATGGAAACTGGGCCATCATACCGGATGGGACTCCTACACCAAATGGTTTCAAGTCTAGTTGGGACTTCATATTGAGTAGATCCCGTGAATGTTGGTAGGTCCAGCACTGTGAATATTTATGGCACTAGAAGGATGGCCATATGACAAGATGAGTCCTCTCAATCTGTTTTGAATATTATCACATCTATCATTGAGTTTGTTATAGTCCACCCTCTGAAATTCTTGTTCAACGAACATATCATTGATGTCAAGAGGGAGTTCTAGGATGAATTTTCAGAAATCATGTATGATCGTGAAGGTGAAGTGGCTTGGCCTGAGAGCTTAGATTACTTCCATGCGTTCATGGAGAATGTGGAAGTTTTTAATGAAACAAATGTATGTACCTTGCTCGCGCACACACTTCGTGACTACCCATTGCTAGCATACTACCTCATAACTTTGTGCACTCATTCAAGAAGTTCAGTGATCTAATATAATTTTTTTTCACCATTTTTATCCTGAAGCACTTGATAAGAAAATGTTAAAACAACAAAAGGCCTCACATGAATCCCTAGAGGAATTTTGGGGGCGCTTCCATCATCTCCCTTTTGAAGCTCTGAAAAGTCATATGAAATTCCAATATCTTATTGGAATATATGAGTATGTCTATTACAAATTTATTTATCCAAAATGAAGAAAAATATCAAAGACCACTCAGCATGCTTCAGCGATGGAGTTGTGCAATCACAAGTGGATAGAGTCACTATCACAAGTGATTGTACATCTTCCCCTCATCAAACAACTCCACCCCTATAGAGTGATGTGGGAGAGTGTCCACGTAAGTCTGTTCAACTATCACATCCTCCCACTCTCACTACTCTCAATTTCTATGTAGATTTAGTTGGAAAGCCCATGAATTTTCATGTGAACTTGTTACATCAACCTCCATACCCATGTCTTGTTGATCCTCCCGATTGTACTATCTTGTGTTCTTTCGTTTCGGACTCCACATTTGTTGTGAACGAGGATCAAGATATTGACGGAGTTGATGTTTCACAACCAACCTGCATTGTCATTTACGAAGAGTATGACTGGGAATCTAAGCATGAACCCACAGTGAAGGATTACCTCCTTATGTCTATGTCTCCTCCGCTTTTTCTTGACATCTTTGATGATTTTGTTATCTCTGATTTTCTTGTGTAACTCTATCCATGGATGAATCTACCTCCGATCATTTGTAGAAAACACCTGATGTCAGTCTATCATTTGATAGCAGAGAGGAAAAATCCTTCATTAACAATCCACTTGACTTTTCATCTACTTCTTCTGGAAACGTAGAGTGTGAACATTCTTGCTTCTCATCTACCCCTAGTATGATTCATCAAATCATGAGGACGCTGAAAAACATCTTGAATTTTCTGATCATTGTTTTTGTGATCTGTGTACTTGTTCATTTGATCATGATGTTGATTCACTCACTATTAATCTTTCTAAGCCATTGGTCCCCAATGATCTATCTATTGACGAAACTGAAACCCCGTAGTTTGTCGAGGCACTCCAGCCTGAGCTAATGGTTATTTAAGGCCCTTGTTGTCCTGAGGTTAGTTCCACTTCTGATCAAAAAATTTGTGAAACACCCAAGGCTCCTCATCACTCATCTATATGTAGTGAAGATCAATCAAGCACAAATATTTCACTTCCTCCACTAGAATCACATGAGCCCGTCGCTTATGCACTAGAGAAATGATACACATCAAGCACACTTGAAAAGTGTAATTTTTCTCTCTTTTTCATGTTATCTTGTTTGTCATAGTCAAAAGAGTATGCATTCTTATCATTTGCACCTAGTGTGTCACAGTGCCATGTTAAGTTCACAGAATTCTTATCTTGTGCTTTCACTCGTTTCTTTTTTGTGGATGTGTTTAAACTTGGAGTGTGATGGTATTCATTGTTAAATCTTTCTTTTTTACTTTTTAACATGCATATCTTTGTTGTTTACTATGCCTTCGACAACATGCGCCACCTAATGCATCGATGGCTACATTAGAAATATCACTTCACCTAAGTAGGCCCATGCATTGTTTAGATTAGGAGTAGTAGTGTTTTATTTCTTTCTTTGCTTTGCTTCTTGTCTTGCATGTTTGATTTTCTTGCTTACTTGGTTTTCTTTGCTTTATTTCTTGCTTTTCTTACTTGTTTTTCTTTTTCTTTACTCTTGTTTTTTTGCTTTTCTTTTTTCCTTGCTTGTACCTAAAGGTTAGCCTCTTCCGAAACTGTGTTTGTCTCTCGAGACAAGCTGGGAAAATCTAAGAGGACTTGTACAACTATCAACATCTGGTTATCTGTTATCCTCTATCTTTATGAAGAGCTTGTTGTCTTCAATTCATGATCGCTTAATGGAAAATATGTTCTATTCAGAGTGAGTGTTGGTGAAAAACACAATGCTTGCACTATTAAATAGTATCACCTACTCTCGTCGGTTCTTTTGGGTTAACCCTTGTCAGCTTAGTCAAGTAGAGTAACGTGAGGGGGAAAACATTAACCAGTATGTTAGAGGTATATATAACATAATTCTCTGAAGGAAAAACCTTTTGTGCTCTCAATAACTCGGGATCCCTCTTCCGCCTCTGAAATAAATAAGTGCCTACGCACAGTTATTTAAAAAAAAATTGATGAAAAATGAATAAGATGAAAGAAGAAAAAGGCTTCTTGTGTAGAGAGGTGATAGAGGTAACTTCGACGGGGAACTGACGAGGCTCGTTGGCAGCAAAGAAATGCTTGTGTTCCTGCATGACTCTGCTAGGGTACTGTGTGGTCTTGTTGGCAGTGGAGCAACATTAGAGATGAAACTTAAACTCTGAAAGTTATATTGCTTGTGCATCAATGTACCCCTCATCCTCAATCTAAATAAATAAGTTGACTTGGCTTGGAATGTGTGCCTATCGATCAAGAGAATGATAGGAACTACATCTTTCAGACAAGCTAGTGTAGAAGCCATCACGATCAAAGAATCGAACAATACTTCCAGAACAGTAGGACTCGATTTTCATGAAACAAGGTCCATAGAGAGAGCTGGAGTTCGACCATTGTGTCATAAATGTTGTAGCGACTAAAACCACCCTCCAAAATTTTGGTTCTCATGCAAATTTTGGAGCCTACCTAGGATCTTGTGATCGATCATCCTTGGTCACTTGTTGGTAAGCCAATGATGTCAAGCTTCCCCTCCTTGATCTTAAGAGTTTCTCATGTTCTCATCTTGATGCAGCATGTGTCATCTTTGGGCATAGGCGTTGTTGTTTGTCATGCAAAGGGAATTTTGTTTTTCTTCAAGGGAACACATGTGCGTGTGAGTTTCTATCATCACATAGATATGTTTCACACTCGCTACACACACTCTTATCACGAAGGTTGTCGCATCAAGCAAAGTATGTTTATACATTCTCAATGGTCTATGTTTTATCACTAAGTGTTGGTGTATGATCACAGTCAAGTCTTATCAATATTTACATACGTTTCATTAATCTCATACTTAGCCATTTCCCAAGCAACCTAGCCTCATTCATCTTCCCAGAACTTTTCACTTTGCTTCTACAACCATCAAGTTGTTGAAGAGAGTGTAACTAGGTTCGGTCTTCATAAATGTACTTTTGATATTTGTACTTATTCAAGAAAATAAATATTATTTTATAATATATGTCAATGATTTTATTTCTCATTGAAATAGGTCTATCACATGTCAAAGTGCTATAGGTGAGTTAAAAAGTCAAAATAAAATGTTGAAGGCCTTAAGGGCATGTTACATCACGTATAAATATACATTTAAGTCAAAGGGATAATCTCCAAGAAAATTCAAGTCTACTCCTATGTAATTGCATCATCAAAAGCTCCTTCAAGCATGCTACACCGCCATGGAAACTATCTGAATTCTGCTCAACAAATCAACCTCCAAAAAAACCCTCCAAGTTGGCCTACAAACAAGGTGACTAGTCCACTTAAATGGAGGGACAATCCTCTATTTTTAGAGGTTGTCCACTCCAAAAATAATGCACCAATTTAGCTATGAAATCCTCAATAGAAAGAGGACAAGAAGAATGAAGGAAGTTGAGGTAAAGGGTCTACCAAGGCAGTGAAGTAAGGGGGAAGAACAATCAATATTTAGGGACTGTTCTCTAGGGTACACATAGTCACATGTAAGAGGAAATGAAGGATAGTATGCGGCCATATCAGTAGTGAGATCACAATTATATATTTTTTGTTGTTTGGGCGAGTTATTTAGGCCTATTAGGCCCCATACTCAAGCGAATAAGAGGGTCTCTCTAGTGAAGAAAAATGAGACCAAAATATTAAAGGAAACCTTTCACACGTGTAACAAGGTAAGGCTGCAGTACCACTATATCAAGTCTGCACCATACATTAAGAAGAAGCTCGATTAGGTCAAGAGAAGGAAGGTATAATCTTGGTGAAATATCTCACTAAGGATCAAGTATTAGAGTCTCTTCTCGAAATATTATGAGAGAGCCTACTACCAAGGAGTAGAAGAATGAAGTGTCGTAAGAAGGAAGGCAAAGTGTTCAAAAACAAATTGTTGGAAGAAGTGTCGGGGTATATGGTGCAAAAATGAGTGAATACTTAACTTGTGCTTGGAGGATCTCTTTATCATATGTCTAGGGCTTGGCATTGAGAAATAAAAGCTTCAATAAGAAAAAATCATTAAAGGGTTCTCCTCTAAAGAGAAGAGAGGTTTTGGCCCTAGTAAAGAGCCAATATCTTGTGTTCTTGTTTTCATGTTTTGGTAGCAGTTTGATGAAGTACAAACATATGCACTAAGAAGAAGAAGAAGAAGAAGAAGAAGCTAATAAGGAAAAGTAAAAATACTCCAAAAATTGTTATCAAGTAATGAAGAATCACACTACACAACTTTTCCCTAGATTCTTCAACATGGTATTAGAGCGAGGTTCGCACATCAAGGAAAGGGAAACTCAAGAACACTCATCAAGGAGAAGCATCTACAAAGTTGAAGTATCAAGCCTAGAAGTCTCAATTACTTCAAGTACAAGAAGGGTATACAATCCATCATTCATCAAGGAGGTCTACAAATCTAGAAGAGCCTTACATAAAGGAACTTACAAAGAAGAGTAGATTGAAGCAGGACCTACATCAAGCTACAAGACCTCAAGAAAATCTCATCATCAAGCAAGTCCACTTGGAGAAGGAAACTTGAAGAACATCAAAGTACAAGGAAGGAAAGCCATCAAGTCTTGAAGTAGGAAGAAAACCCATAATGTCTCAAAAATATATCAAGTACATGTCCCCTGTTGAATATACATCAATGTATTTTTTCAAGGAAAGAAATAAATTGATAGGTACCAATAACTTTCTTGCATGGAAGAAGAAGACTGATATACTTCTTAAGGAGAATGAACTCCTAGAAAATTTCAAAGGGAATATCACTACCCCTGCTAAGGAACAAAGTCAAGCCTTAGCCAAGTACAATAAGGATGAGACAAGAGCTCAAAGGATTCTGATAGAATCCATCAAAGACTCTCTCATTCCCTATGTCTCCAAATTTGAGACATCGAAAGAAATTTATGATAAGCTAGTAGATATTTTCTCGGTCTCCACTGCTAGAGAAGTAATATCTCTGAGGAATGAATTATATAAGATAAAGATAACAAAGGAAGGAATAGATCCCTACTTCATGAAAATCTTTGAAATGAGAGATCAACTTCAAGAACTTGGGGAAGTCATGTCTGATAGAGAAATGACAACTATAGTACTCAATTCTCTACCTAACGAGTGGGGAAACTTCATATCAAGCATATATGCTAAGAAGGAAGCAACCACTCTTAGTGAAATGTGGTCTCTATGCAGGAATCCAGACTTAAGGCAAAAGAAGATGTGGTATCAAAGGAGCAGTCATTTTCTACCATGGCTAAAAGAAAGGGTAAATTTGGCAAGTTTGGTCCATGAAGAACAAACAACAAAGGCACTTCCAAACTCCTTTGGATGCCAAGAATATGGACACTATAAAAGGAATTGTCCTAAGCTTAAGAAGGACAACCACAATAAAAGAAAGAGGCGAGAAGCTCACAAACTTAAGATATGGAAGAAGAAGGAAAGAAGCAAAAGAACGAAGATCCTCTAGATCTCTACTATGACTAGGTCAAACTATTTACTTCTAGACTTCTTTCAAACTTTTGAGTAGCATAGGAGCATGTAGGAATTGAATAATAATGCATGGCTAGAACCATCTTCTAGAATCTAGAAGCATGATGTACATAGATTTCTAGATACTCATGAAGATGTAGAATTTATAATAAGAACAAAAAACATGGGTAGGAATACCTTCTATAATATAGGATCATGATATTTATAGCTCAAGATATTCATGTAGAAGAAGCATACCTAGTATAGGACCTCATCCATGATGAAAGAAAATTTTGATCATGATTAAGAATCTTAGAAGACCTCCAACGTAAAAAATAAAAGAAACATTTGCAAGGCATGAATCTTTAAGATCTTATGATGGAATCTTCAAAAGAAGGTTCATGAACCAAAGCAGATGTCTCATTGGGAATCCCATACATGGGATTCAAGAAAAGGAATGATACAGAGGCAAGATAAGATGAAGCAAGAAGGGGCACACATAAGGATGATCAAACGAGAATCAAGATGAGATATGTATACATCACAGGTTTAGTCATGTTATCATTTGTATATTATTGATTCATGGTAATAGTTCTATAACACGATCAAGTATGAAATAATATCTTTCACCAAGAACATACTCAAAGGCATGTAGTACAATGGAATGAAGATCAACAAAAAAATATGCTCACATAAGGAGCATAAGATCTCTGACTGAGAAGAAAGAAGAAATGTTGACAAGTTTAGGAAGAAAGCAGTGAAGGAATTCTCTCACATGAGGCATTAGATGGTTGACCTATCTATCTGATAAGAAGCAAATGAAGAAAGAGATCAAGCATGTGGAAGAACACCATGATCAACGAGAATCATTGTTTAGAAAGATAATTTGAATATATCTCCTGAAAGAAGGCATGACAACTATGATAAAGGAAGAAAGGACCCTTGACACCTATGAAGGCCTTCGAGATATTAAAAGTGCATATAACTAATTATACTCTACATAGATGTTGTGATGTAGAAGCCATCCAACAAAAGAAAAAAAATTGAATCAATATCTAGATGAAGTCATTATGGGCTACTAGGTCAAATCATGTAAACAATCAAGTAAAACGAAGCATCCATGAATATTCCGAAGCATGGAAAAGATGAGAAAAGAGTATCCAAGATGACAAGAAAACCCGATGCATCACAAGAAAGCCACTTTCTATGAAGGAAGCATGACATGAAAAACCAGGGAGGAATGTGATCGATGGATGGTGCCCTACCTAGAATAAGTCTGAACAAAGACTTCATGACATCAAAGAGAGGAAGAAGATCAAGTAGCTGAAGGACACTCGAAGAATAAGTTGTCGATGAATAAAAGAGTCTCTAGTTAAGAGGGAGCTCTGACAGGTCCCTGATCAAGAGGGAGTTTTGGATCACCCCTGATTACAAAGGAGTGAAAATTGTGTTTTCCATTTCATGGGTCATGCACTAGGCCAGGACTAACAACCATGTCTATATGAAGGCCATGAATGGAAATGTAGACACAAGATAGACACAACATTCTTGTCTTCACTTCATAAGAAGGAATTGGAGGATTAGGTAATCATCTGGCATCTGATACTCTTTGAGGATGTGTAGGGCATCCAAGACAAGAGTAGGAAAGTGGACCGATATTCTTTGAGGGTTGGGAACCCAAGATAAGGTTAGTCCTAGAAGTTCATACTCGGATAACACCCGAGTTGGTATGTACCTTGAGAGACAATGATAAAGGTTTCTATAAATCATTGGTATCACCAACATTGTAGCCCATGGTCTCGTAAAGAGATGGAGTTGTTAGTAAAGGCCTTGAACTATGACAATGCTGATGGATATGATGATATAACAGATGAATTGCTAATTCAGTTTCTCTTATGTGAATTATTCAAGATTGATAATAGCCAAACACCTTGTAACATTGTATGCATACCTCCCTAGTTAAGAGGGAGTGTTGAAGGAAGTGTAACTAGGTTCAGTCTTCATAAATGTAATTTTGATATTTGTACTTATTCAAGAAATGAAATATTATTTTTATAATATATGTCAATGAGTTTCTTTCTCATTGAAATAGGTATAGCATATGTCAAAGTGCTATAGGCGAGTCAAATAATCAAAAGAAAATGTTGAGGGCCTTAAGGGCATGTTACACCACGTATAAGTATACATTTAATTCAAAGGGATAAAATCCAAGAAAATTCTAGTCTACTCTAATGTAATGGCATCATCAAAAGATCCTTCAAGCATGCTACACCACCATGGAAACTATCTGAAGTATGCTCAAAAAATCAACCCCCAAAACAGCCCTTAAAGTCAACCTACAAACAAGGTGACTAGTTGGCCTTCTAGTCAGACTAAATGGAGGGATAGTCCTCTATTTATAGAGGTTTTCCACTCCAAATACAATGAACCAATTTCACTTTGAAATCCACAAGATAAAGAGGACAAGAAGAATGAACGAAGCCAAGGTAAGTGTTTACAAGGGCAGCAAAGTAAGGAAGAACAACGAATATTGAGGGACTGTTTTCTAGGGTACACATAGTCACATGTGCCAGGAAATGAACGATATTCTGTGACTATATCAGTAGTGAGATCACAATTATATATTCTTCCTTGTTTGGGCTAGTGACTTAGGCCTATTAGGTCCCATACTCAATCGAATAAGAGGGTCTCTCTAGCTAAGGAAATAGGAGCTAAAAACTTAAAGGAAACCTCCCACATGTGCAAGAAGGTAGGGTTGAAATACCACTATATCAAGTCTACACTATACATCAAGAAAAAGCTCGATTGGGTCAAGAGAAAGAAGGTATACTCTTGGTGAAATATCTCACTAAGGATCAAAGATTAGAGTGTCTTCTAGAAATAGTATAAGAGAGCCTACTACCAAGGAGTAGAAGAACAAGTGCCGGAATAAGGAGGATGAAGTGTCAGAAAACAAATTACCGAAAGAAGTGTCGAGGTATATGGTGCAGAAAGGAGTGAATACTTGAATTGTGCTTGGAGGATCTCTTTGTCAAGATTCTAGGGCTTGACATTGATCAACAAAAGCTTCAATAAGAGAAAATCAGTAAATGGTTTTCCTGTTAAGAGAAGAGAGGTTTTGGCCCTAACAAAGAGCCAATATCTTATGTTCTTGGTTTTATGTTTTGGTTGCAATTTGATGAAGTACACATATGCACTAATAATAAGAAGAAGAAGAATAAACTAATAAGGAAAAGTAAAAATACTCCAAAAATTGTTATCAAGTAACCAAGAATCACACTACACCACTTTTCCCTAAAGTCTTCAGCACAAACTTCCTCCCTTGCCTACTAAAACCCTGTAACCCGTAGAGACCCCAACCAGCATTGCTCTCCAAAAATGCACAAAGAAGTCAGGAGGCCAACACTTCTCTCAGAAATTGTGCAGAGGTGTCCTCCCAAGACCCCCATCCCTTAGTAGTGTCCTCTGCCTCAAAACAGTGCAATTTTGTCCAAGCTTCCTTGTCTATCTTGCATGCAGAAACTACACAGACGGCCTTCCCAAGGGCTCATTCCAACAGCAGTCACTACCCACTGAAACAACGTTGGTCTATCACTTAGTGAAAATAGGAAAAGGTGAAATGTTGACATCCCTCCCAAGGAGTTGAGGATAAGGACCAAGAGACCAAGTAATGGAAAAGATCAAGACCACATGCAAACTTTGTCAAATGCATGATCATCTCGAGGGTAAGTATGGTAAGTAAAGAACACCTTTTGAAGTACATATCTTAGCTGAGTTTGTAGGACTGCTTGTTAATGTCATATAATCATGTCTTCAGTAACTTGCATGTGTCCAAATGGAATGTTCATTTCATGCATTCCCTCTACATGCCCTGCCTCCTTTTCGCTTGTTTGACCAACTGTTGTCTTCACCACGGTGATTGTTATGTCATGCTTGTGACCTTTTCCTGGTGATATCGAAGGTTTTTCTTTGTTTGAATGATTTTTTTTTACTATGTAAACACCCGTCCCACTCACAAAAAATGTTGTAAGCATTGTCATGCAAGTGTCATCATGGTCGTTCGAAGGTCTATCCTAATTGTCCAACTTGTCGCTTTCACCATTAGACAATCCCAGAATGAGTCACACTGAGCATATGTTGTCTTGTGATTTGAGGTGTCCAATCGTCGAGTCATGTTCAGTGTGTGGTCATAAGGTCATGTATACATGAGTTCACTCACTCACACACTTAGCCAATTTTCCGAAAAATTTATCGACCAGACCACCCTACATCAGCCGGACCTACATTGAGCTACATTGTGTAGTCTCGGCCCTTAATGATCAAGAACTATTACCTAGAACTATGTAGAGCTTGAGGCTTTACTCTAGGTAGTCTATAGTTCACAATCCTAGAATCAACCTCGCTGACTATCATCCAGAATAACACAAAATATTCCCAAGAATCCATTTTAGTCTACTCTTCCTGCAAGCCTATCCATCAAGCCTCCCGCTGGTTGACTGGAGAATTTGACTAGGTAGTGACCTAACACTGCACTCATCCCCAAAATTTCATAGAATATACTAGCCTACCTACTTGCACTGCCTGAGAAAATTGCGCAGACAAGAGTGATAGGGAACCCCTACCCACCATTATATTGTCTTTGGAAATTGCGTAGTTTTTTCAGCTATCCCCCCTGCCAGCCTGCTTACCACTCCTCCTGAAAATTGCATAGTTTTATTTGATAGTACACCTACCTCTCAGCACCCCGTTCAAACCAGAAACTATGCAGAGATGTCCTGCATGAATGCCTCCTAGATCTGTGCAGTTTTGGCGAGCAAGCTCCCACATCCCACTCCATTCATCCTCTGGAAATATGTGCAATTTTCACTACCAATGCCTCCTACTGTCCTCACTACCTTCCTCAGAAAAAATGTGCAGTTATTCCTCCTAGTTGAGCTAGATCCTGTAGATGTCACTATTGTCTTAGAATACTCAACCCATCCTCTCAATGACCTCTACGCAATTTTTCCGATAGTTTCCTGGAGCCTCGCATGCTGGCCTGACATGTGCTCTATGTTGTTTCAAAGCCTTGTCCTCTCTCTCGGTCACCTACACTCGGAAGCAAAAGATAATGCATCATGGTAGACTAGGGGATTTTTGGATTTGATGTCATCTCATCATGAGTGATGGAAGAAATAGGTACATGGATGATACATGGCAGGAAAATGAACAAGATGAACAAGGAGCACATGCTAGAAGACTTTATTTTAGTTGGATGAACACACGAAGCATACCATGTAGAAAATAAAGGAGATGCGTGCACATGCATGAACCATCAAGCGAACACTAACACCACTAAAGACTCCACTCACTTTTCCCTATGGATGTGAAGCTATGGTACACCACAGACATACTCATCACTCAAAAACACAATAGCTCGACACAAACAACATAGCAAGCATGTGCAGATCATCAATGTCATGTCGAGTTGTGTCATGAGTCGGCTCGACCACATCACTACTTTCATTCATAACTATGTAAGAAATGTAATGTAAAATGGAATTCCATGAGAGCCATGGATGAATTCAAAGAGTCTTGTAAGTCGAAAAGTCATGAGGGAAGTCAAACACTCAAAAGGGTCAATTTCACCCTTGGCTATATATACCTCTCATTTGTACATGCAACAGACTTTTCACCTTGCCTCCTGCCACATAGCCTTGAGGGTCTATAGTCTTTTCTTTGAGGAGCAAGAAATGGCTCCAACACTCTACTATCGAGGTTAGTGATGTAATGGCATACGGATGTGTCTTGGAACTTTCACTTAATTCAGAAGCCTGTTAATATGCCAACACTTTTTCATACATGTATTGTATTCATTTGTAATACTATTCTTTGGACACTTGTAATACATGTTCCTTTAACCTGCATTAAGACATTTGAACTACTTTAGTTGTTTTAGTACATATGTTGTTGGAAATGTGTTGTATCAGTTGTTAATGTTGTCTCTCCTGTGTGAAATATTCCTAGAACACTCGATAGGTTCATTCTCGTAAACTTGTTATAACAACTTTCACACTTCTGTGGACTACTCTGATGGATGTTGTACATGATATATTTTCACCTTGTGTTTGTGACTACCACATATGTGTGTGTTGTGCTTGCCAACCCCCCCCCATTTGTTCACGTTAGTAGTAAAATATTACTTTAATAAGTGGGGACCCTTTCAAAAAATGTATATACCCAAAAAATCAATCCTAATATGTAGGTATTTATTTTATTTTAGAATAAATCAAGATATCAAACAAAACCTATAAAACCATTAAAATGCTATTTTTTCATATTTAGCATGAGATGCATCACAATAATACCTTTCTAACCCAGCATGATCTACGATGAAACAATCAAAAAAGTAAATCTATATTCGAAAAATGGTCATAATGTTAGAAAGTCCTTAAAGCTTCTTTAAAAAAGCTAAAGTCTCACATCGCAACATCACTATTTAAAAAAAGAATTTGCTTAAGAGGTTACCCCAAGTATTTTGATCTGTGAGGTTGTGATTTGTGAAATTGTGATGGTATAATAACCTTCTTGCTTTGCACTTCAGTCATACAATACAAACCTCAACCTATCATAAACCGATATTGCGAAATGTGATCACATCTTGGACCCACCTCTTAACCTTTCCACCAACACATGCAGAGGTCCATGATTCGTTAAAAAGAAGCCCAGCAAGTGATGATTCTTGTTTCTCGCATCTTGCATTTCGCACAAATTCAAAGAATGGTAAGTTTAATGAAAGCAAATTATGCGATATAGCGATCTGTGATATTGCTTTGCAAATCGCAAAATCACTATTATCGCAGTTTAAAGTCTCACCACCCTAGGAGATAGTTTCCCAATTTACAATGTGAATAGTTATAGAAATTCAAGTTAAAGGATAACGGATCATTAGTGGGCATTTATGAAGAAGTAACTGCATTTACTTGTGAAAGCCCATTAGAGTGATTTGATATCTTCTTATGTGATTTCAAATAAAACACCTTTATCACATTTATTGGTTTTCTTCATGGATTCATTCCTATGTTCAGTATCATTTTTATCTGATAAACTGTTCCTCTTGAAACTTTCAGGAAAAAGCCGCAGAACTGGACGCTGAGAGCAATGGTGAAGAAAGGGAAAGTAGTCCCCTCTGAGAAGTCAGAAATGACTCCTCTATTCATGGGTACTACATGTAATAAGGAAGCAGGGACATCTACAGGAGGCTATGTATCAGTTACTGGAGGAAGAACAACCAAGGATTCTTGGTACAATGATTACAGTTGATGGGTGTGATTCCTTTGATGCTTCCATAACTGAGCTTGGGTGCTCATTTTTGCACAAAATAGCCACGCGACCAAAACTAATCCCCTATACCAACATGGTTAAGTGGATCCTTGACAACACTAATATATCTGACAGAGAATTCAAAACAAGAGGCCAGGAAGTTATAAGATCTTTCACTCCAGATAACCTAAGGCTTATGTACCACCTACTGGAGCCACAGGTTACCTACAACAGGCAATTTGTTGAGAAATTTGTCAAAGAAAATGAAGACCGGATGGACTGCACAAAGAATTGGTCAAATAATGATGAAAGAATCAAGAAAGATAAAAATAGTATGTATGCCACCACATCTATTTGTTCCCCTTTCTGTTTTGTCGCAGTTATGCTATCTAGACTATTTGGCAAACTTGATAGTAACAAATTATAATCAAAATGGTTGCCCTTAATAGATGCAGTCATTAATGCAACAATAATAGATTAGGCACAAATCCTGTTTTATAATTTATCTAAAGCAATTATAGAGTATAAAAGGAAAAAAAGTATTTCTTCGAGGGTTTACCCTCTGTTTTTTATGTTTGCTTATGTAATGCACGCCATTTGTTTTGGTTCTAAATTCCCTCTTCTGGGATGGAAGTGGACTATTCAAGATCCACTTCCTATTCACATCCACCATAAAGACATGTGGGAATCCAATTTTGAACCACATTTTTTAAGGATTTTTCACAGGGTTATGCTTCCTATCCATAAACGAATTTATAACAGAGATGCCCCCAGATTCTCCCAAGAAATCAAAGTAGACATCCTCCTAGTAGCCTGATGGTTTAGGGAAGAGACATTTCCATTAATCAGATTATTTGGCAACATCGCCTCTCCCCATGTTCTCCGTTTCTACGTCCCAGATAAATTAATGGCTAGAGAGATAGCCTATCAAACATGTAGTGAAGGAGGGATGAACAAAACATTGAAAGAGTCAAACAAGGCCATTTGGCCTCAATTTCTTGTATCATATGGAGTGTTCACATTACATGACCTTGGACATGCATTAAGGAAAGTAGATAATATGTTGTCTCTATGATTACCTAAGTTCCCTAGAAGACAATACAACCCATTCGGTATTGTCAAGGATTTTACCACTATGGTCAAAATAAAGATATTCAACAATGAGAAGGACCCATTTGATGATGTTTTCTTACAGAAAAATACCTTCAGAGAAGTGAAGCATATGGCACAGATACTTTTCGATCGAGAGGGTCTTCAAGCATTTCATCGCTACAGAGAAGACAGATTATCAAAGGTCCCATTGGACCAATTGTTAATTGAACCAATAAGGGAGCCCACTCCCAGTGTAAGCATAGATGGTGACTCTAAGGAAACATCTAAAACTAATTCTTGAAAGGAATCCTGATAGAAATCTACTACGGGATCCGAGAAGTCATCAGAAAATAGGAAAAGCAGGAGTAGGGAATCAATCCAGGATACAGCCCAGTCTGCAGCAAAGATAGATGAACAGACTTCGACCATCAAGCAGACTAAAACCCAAACTCCCTTTATATAGTTGATAAAACCTTGGGTAATTAATTTGGAAGAGGAGTGGGATAATTTGAACAAAAAACTCAACACAAAGGAACAAACACTGGAGACGCAAATGACACATCAGGAAACAACTCTGGAAATTATAATAGGGGGAACTGTGAATACTCAAGAAATAGAACGCATTCCTATTACCCCCACCTCTGAGATTGTTTTGAGAATAGAAGAAATTCCCCCTCTTATTGTATTTTACAGCCCAAAGCACAAGTTCATTGTTAAGAGACAAGGAAAGAAAAGAACATTGGAATCCACAACTGCTACCACTCTAGACAATGAGCCGATGGATGTCCTCTAGAAAGACTTATCCACCGACCCATCGGGCAACCTTACCAGGCTCTTGCAATTCGTAGGTGCATATGCTATGGCAACCATTGGAAAAGCAACAAAGGTACAACTATTGCTTAAAGAAAAAGAAGACAAAATTTTGTCACTTGAACAACAGTTACAGCAAGCCAAAACCAACCAACAAGCAGAAATACAATTGGCTAAGCTACAACAGGAGTTCCAACAAATGCAAATAGAACATCAAAGAAGCTTAGTAGGTAAGGAGGCATAGATACAGAGCATAAGAGATCTGCATAAGGACGACCCAAAGATTGATCAGTTTTTCACCGAAGCACTCGGCCTCAACTCCCATCTCACACACCAAAAAGAATTGTTATGCCAAAAAATCTCGCAGTGGAACTCTCATTGCGAAACAATTAACAAATTAACAAGCCAAGTTGTAGAAATGTGATTTGAATATGATGAAATTCTTAAAAAGGTTTCAGATTTCATAACTTGGAAAAATTTTGAAAATGGGAGAAGAGCCAACATGCTGAAACTGGATGAATCACATAAGGAGATCTTATTTGCAAGTTGGAATTCTCAGCTCAAAGAGGCAAAACATGCAACGGAGAATGTGGCAGCAGTGGCAAACAACGTCATTGAAAGTGTAAATGAAAATTTGTATAGTGCTAATCTTGTGGCAGAGACCACCCCTGGTTTCCTTCCAAATGCAAAACAACTTGAATTATAGTGGAAACAGGTAGTAGAAGAAAGAACAGAAGCAATTAGGCAAGTGACCAAGTTAAACTAGGAGGCATATTGGTAATATCTGGTAAAACCGCACATCTAGTGGATGACCGTGAGATGCCTAATTGTTTCCACTGAGAAAATGGTGCCAGTGCTCATCAATGCCATGTTTATAGGACAACTGAAAGCCGAAGTTAGCCAACCTACACTCCTCAAGACCATGCTAGATATTTGCGATCTGAAAGGTTGAATGTAGGATTAGTCATTATGCACATCTCTATTTGTTTTATTTTTCTTAAATTGAGGCAGGTCATTTAAACCTCCTCAAATTTTTTTGTAATAATCTATTTTTAGTTTCATAAGTTAGTATTTAAACCCCTCTCGTGCATTTAGAGAGGGGTCCAAAATTTTATCAGAAATATTCTTCAGAACATGCACTTTTGTTCGTTTGAGGAAGTTGTGGTGAAATTAATGGAACATGATTTATTTTCTACTTGAATTTGACATCTTCTACTGAAATTGCACCTATGTACTCTTATGTGATGTTGGATGATTTGAAAGCAGATCACTATTGTTGGAGCACATGAGTAGAACGTATTACAAATGACACTTTTATCTCTTAATTATTTTTACTTATGCATCAAGCAATATAATCTTCAAGTTATTTATGTATGAAAGTTTGAATTTTTTATTGCCATTATTGCACAATTGTATGGTGATGATTTTTAGTTTATGCTAAATACATGAATGACTTTTATGCAATATATCTCTCATCTCATTTCGGCTAACTTTTTGTATGAAACGATCATTGTTAAACAGATTCACTTCTAATCATAATTGATTGATCTTTATTATCAATTGCTTTCAGACATCATTTTAGATCGCATATATCATGTTACTCCCAGGATAGTTATAGTTAGATAAATATTTTTCATTAGGATAAACTGCACATGACTATTAGTTCAATTAGATTAGTTTAAGGCTAATTGTTACTCCAAAAATCTCAAAACATCATCCCGTTAGCACAAGCATAAAAATAGATTGGGAAATTGGTCCCATCATCCCTAGTCAAAGCCACTATTCCAAACGACAAAGGAGCTGTCCCAAGGTCTGGACCGGGTGGTTATTCCCCTTGTTGAGGCAACGGTTTTTGAGCTTTCAACAGTGTGGACTACTCCGCCAGAAGCTGCACATGTCTTGTTGTGATGTGTTTCTCTAATAGAGTTGGGACTATTCTCTTTCGACTTGAGACCCACTCTCACCCTCTCCCACTGCAGTGAAAGACCCTTGACACAAGCAACACTAAGAACTCACTAGGCATGTGAACCTCATTGTCCACTCTTATGTGTTGCCAAGCAAGAGCTAAAGAAAATATTTAAGAGAATGGAAACCAAGCCATCATACCATATGGGACTCCTACACAAACGATTGTGAGGTCTAGTTGGAACTTCATATCAGGGAGATCCGTTGAATGTTGGTGCATCTAGCACCATCAACATAAAGTTAAGATTCGAATGTAAAACAAGGTAGAATATAGTATGGAACACAATATGAATCAGATGAGTTGAGCATTCAATTTTTTTTATGAAATCTTCTAAATCACAAGACTTGAAGCTACTCTATTGGTATGTAGAAGTTAATTCACCATCTACAACACAAATTGTAGACATGCAAATGGAAACATCACATGTACACAGATATTTATCTAGGGGAAAGAAATTTATCAAAACCCCTTACTACCTACATTTCATTAATCAGATGATAGAGATGAAATACATATGCTTGCTCAAGCTTGAGCACACCCTAAAAGTGTATAGTCTACCCCTCTGCCTGACTGACTAACTTTGGCCATTAACTAGCCAATTTTCAAGCCCTCCAAGTTGTTATTTCCTTTCTCTATTTGTCTGGGAAATTTGCCCCTACTATTTAGGAATTTCCCACTATTGAATTGCGCAGTGCCTTAGGTCCTTGCTCTAACTACATGCACCACTTGTACACATTGGAATATGCTACAATTTATAGTACACTGCCTTGGAATCTCCATCTAAATTGGGTAACTCAAATTCTCTACATGCAACAATTATTTTAGGATTATTGATTAGTTAACTAGTTGACTACTGATTCTGGTTGAGGTTCCACTTCCACAACTTGACCTCCACTAGTTCTTTTGATAGTTAGAACTAGTGAAACTTACAATAACTCAAATTAACTGAAACAGATTACTACAGAATAGCAATCAATCATACTGAACTGAACTCAATTTTCCCCAAATCAAATTAACTTAGTGACAAGTACCATGTCACCTCAGTTAAATACCTCCAAGATTTCTACTGAAATAGAAATTTGAATTTTCTTTAGTTTGGCCAAGGCAAAGTCAAACTGAGATTTTCTTGTTGCATTTACAACACTCGCTCTCAACAAGAAAGGGATTGTCAACCAACCCTATCTTGCACCTATGGAACTCAAACTTCCCTCTTGAAAAGGATTTTGTCAAAATATCATCATCTTGCTCCTATGTTAGAGTGTACTACAACAACATAATATTCCTCTGCACACAATCCCAAATATGCTAATATCGAATATCAATATGCTTGGATCAATCATGAAAAATAAGATTCTCAAATATTTTGATGCAACTGTGATTATCACAATAAATCACAATTGGATCGATCATTTAAACAAATAAGCCAACAATTATCTTTCTCATCTAGATCGCCTCACATGCTGCTTGAATTGCAGTTATGTATTCTACCTCTTCTGAGCTCAGTGCCACAAATATTTGCTTCCTGCTATACCATGAAACTATTGCAAACCCAACACTGAATATTCCACTTGATTTACTCTTCTGGTCTGATGGAAGTCCCGCCCAATCTACATTTGGGAAGCCACACAACTTCATTCCCTCTTTTTGTATGTACAAAAGTCCAAACTGGGTAGTGCTTCTGAGGTACCATATAACATGCTTAACTACCCTCCAAAATAGTTTGGTTGGCCTCATCATAGCTTGGTTCAGTTGGTTGATGAAAAAGCACATGTTTTCTCATGTTTTCATAAGATACATGAGTGAACCCACCAACTATTAGTAAATAGTTGTATCCACTTCCTCCCATAAGGTGGAATCCTGTTTCCTTAGTTGGTCACTAGAAGAGTCTCCATGGGTTTTCACATATCCATGTTGAACTTATGAAGTATATCATTGGCATACTTTCCCTTAGAGACAAAAAATTCCACATCACCTTGACATACTTCCAATTCGAGGAAGTAGTGTATGAGACTCATGTCCTTCGTCTCAAACTCTCTTGCAAGGTCCTCCTTGAAAGATCTGATCAACTACTCATCGCTAGTCAGAATCAAGTCATCAACATATAAAAAAATAATCAACAATTTTCCATCTACCAAAATATGATAGAGGTTTGCATCCGCTTCACTTCTGGTGAATCCAAAACTAGTGAGATAGCTATCGATCCTAGTGTATGAAGCCTAGGGTGCTTGCTTAAGACCATACAATTCTCTCTTGATTTTTCACATATGAGACTCTCGATCAAAAGTCTTGAAGCCATTTCATTGCTCAATATATGCCTCCTCCTCAATAAATATATTGAGGAATGTTGTTTTCACATCCATCTAGTGGATCTTCCACTCCATCTATATAGTGAGAGCAAGGATAGATTTAATGGATGAGTACATTTGTAAATGAGAAAAGGTCTCCTCATAGTCAATCCTGTCAACCTGAGATTACCCCTTGGCCACAAATTTGTACCTTTTTATGCTTATGTCTACTTCCTACTTCACCTTGAAGATCCATGTTGAACCCACAAGTGATTTGTTTGTTGGTCTTGGGACCACTTCCCAAACACTGTTATTTACAATGGATTCATACTTCTCCACCATTGCATCAACCCATACTAGTTTCTCTATTGCTTCCTCAAAAGAGGATGACTCAGTCTCTACTATCCAGTGTATTGATCTGGTGACCTTCTCTTCCTGCACTGATTTGAAGGAGCACTCACATTCTCCCTCGTATCCTGCACAAGTATCTCATCTTCCATGGTTCTCTTCCTTCCTTCTCTAGATGGTTCTGCTTTAGTGGTTGCCTCCACTCTCTTCTCCTCAACTTGTGGCTACTCTACAACATATTAAGGCTCCTCCTTTGGAGCTAAATGCTCCTCCTTTGGAGCTAAATGCTCCTCCTTTGGAGCTAAAAGCTCCTCCTAAAGTGGGATATGAATCTCACTCTCTAGAGAGCACCACATGGATTTGTCTTCATCAAATTTTACATCCCTTCACACAACTGTCATTTTGAGGGATGACAAGTATACACGGTAGTTGTGGGGAGTTTCTATGTAAGGCACAAATACCACAAATTGTATTTTCAGCTCCAACTTCCTGCTTGATTCCTTGGATACATGGAAGTAATTAGAGGCTCCAAATATTTTGAAGTGTGACACATCTCATGAGCACTAGTATTACAACAAGGATCCTCCAACTCATGGGGCTACCGACTTCACTTCATCAACCCGAGATTCATACAAACTTGGAGGTGACAATGGTGTATACACAAATACATGTAATTGGTCTACTCTTTGTAAATATTGAGTTGTGGCGATAGACTACTAGGGTTTCTCAAACCAGCCTTCTATTGACTAGAATAAGTCTGATTACCAACTTGGAGAAGGGAAATTTACCCTAACCGGAAGAAAAGAAATGTTGTCTATTGCATGAACGAAAGACTGAAACAAATACTTGCAAAACAACATGAAATCCTTTATCTACTTGCTAATATACTTTGCTTACAAAACAACCCTATTTGAACACATGTGAGGTTTTAACTAATCTAAGCATGAAATTTGATCTAGAGAGTGTAACTATTGTGTGTAAGAATAAATATGAAAGGACTTTTTTCTTTTTATCTTTTTTCTTGACAAATGTAAATGCTAACCTTGTTTGGTTCTTTGTCAGGGGAGACAAGTGTGAAATAAAAGGAATATAATGGTTCATATGAATTGGAGGGCAAGTAGGGACCTAATTCAGGCTTTTAGTAATGATTTTTCTCAATTTGATCTCAAAATGGGCTACTACAGGTTTTCCTATAGGATGTCTACTATAACTACTAGTTCACCTACAAGATCCCCTATTTTACTATAGGAACATGCTCAAAGCTTACAGAGTGGTCTAAAAGGTGGGATGGAGCTTGGAAAATGTTAATAAGGATGGAGAGAGGCATGGGAGTGGTAGGAACTTACTTAGAAATCAAGCCAAATCTTTGAGATGATTGGATTTGCTCAACAAAGAGGGCAAGTTTCCCTCATAAGGCAAGAATTCGAATTGAGAACTTAGTGACTTTTGGAAATCATGGGTGGATATGGCTTCACTTAGGCTGATGAGGTGAGGTCCCCCTATATTTTAAAACTCCTACAACAACAAACATCATTCTTGGCATTCATTCATAACTTCATCAAAGACAAGAAGGGTTTATTCAAATAGAAGAAAACAGAGTTGTCACCATTTACTTGCTAAGTGCATGCATGGAAGTGCTTGAAAACAATATGAAAGCAAGATGAAATCAATGAAAAACCTAACCGATCAGAAATACCAATTGCAAATTACCCTATGAAATTGGAAGGTAATGACCTAATTAGACAGAAAACCCTAGATTACACAAAAAAACAAGAATTCTATCTTTTTGGGTTGTATGAGAAGTGTTCCTCAAACCATGATCCCTGAAAGGGAGAAATGAGGTGAAAACCACTTGTTTTCAACCTTTTTGGAATATATTCATATCACTACAATTATATTGTCATAACTATCCACAAATGGAAGCAAACTAATTAAATCTACCAATACTTGCAAATTAACAATACCAAAATCAGTTTAAAAACTAACTATGAGTATTACCTAAGCATACATATACAACAAGAGGAATCCCTACTGCTAGGTTTGGGCCCTAACCCAAGAGCTTTAGCCCTATGATTCAACTCAGTGTTGGATCAAGGGAATGTTGCTCATTTTCATTAAATAAATCAGAAATACATAAGAGTGCTTGGTTAAAATGCTTCAACTCAAAAACTGATTAGCTATCTTGAACAAAAAATCTAAATCCTAATAAGGCCCTAGGCCACTTGATTTATACAATTGAATTTTCCAGAAACCTATTTAAATTTAGGGATGCTTGGCTCCAATCTCGAGATGAACTACTCTTCAACTGTCACTTGCTTGGTTGCCAATGAAATTCATGACTCGACTGCTTGCAACTCCGATATGATGAGATTTTATTGAGGAATATTTGAGTGAGTGAGGAGTTAAGAAGAGAGATCTTGTCTCCTAGAATCCCTCTTCCTTGTCTCCATTCAAGTTCCTGCACTTTAATTAGCCAAAATTTGATCCAAAACCTGCAATCATTGCACATTAGACAACTAGACATGACATCTCATCTTTACTCTCCTCATTAAATAAAAAATAATTAAAACATGTTAAGAATGATGAGAAAAGTTGATTTTAGTAAGTTGGAGGTGCATTAAGGTCCATATAATTTACCCATTGATGAGCCTCATCATCATCCCACTACTGAAAATATTTCTCATCCTCTAAGAAACTCAATCTATGTCCAAGTCTTTCATTGCTTTGGTGACCTCACTAACATTCCAGGCTTCTTCTGTAGTCTCCTCCTCTTGTGGATAAACCCCTACATTCCTCTCCATTTCTTTCCACTTCTTTATTTCTTCTTTTTCCTTTCTCCCCTCTAACATACCTAAAAGAAATGGTGGGCTGAGTTTCAATCCAGTATAGTTAATTTTGAGTCTCTATAATGTTTTCTTATACATTGGAACTCTCTCTAGTGCATCCCTCATTCTATCAGGAGAATGATATTCTTTGATATTTACGTTGTAGGGTAAGGTGTTCCATTGCCTTTGGAAGGCTTGTTGGTTATCATCTCCTAGCAATATTAGCATGTCTTTAAAATGAGTGACGGCTTGTTCTTGTATAGAAAGGTATCATGGTGCAAGTTTGGGATGATTTTCAATGAGGTTGAGAGTGTTGATGACAACCATTGGGTTAGATTGTTCTGCTCTGATCAAAAGGGTTTCTACTTCTTCTTGTGCTAATACCCTTTTAATTTTTGTAGCTCTATCTTCCTCATGACTCATCCAGGATTCCAATGCCATTATTTGTAAGCCCCCTAGCTTTGGATTTGGGTCCCACACATTTAAATCTGCCAGACCTAAATTGTGTAGTTAGAAGTCAGATATCTTTCAGCTATCCTCCAGGGAACTGTGATCACAAAGGTCAATGAACTACCTATAGTCTTGGAAAGGAATAGTTCCTCTTTGTGCTAGGGTTTTTATCTCAAACTATAGCCATTTTTCTTTGAAGTATAAGGCATATGATTTTAATGGCATCTTGCATTGAATTTCCTCCATGGATAAACTTACCATAGTTTCCAATTGGCCTTCCTTTTCCTGTAGCTTCTTTCTTAGCCATATGTTCTCAGCCTCTAATTGAGATGTCATTATTATTTCCCTGTCTCTTATGCTACTTGATTGTCTACCCATTTCTTGCAGCTTCTTTTCCATGTGGCCTACCTCCTCCACCCCTTTTGATTTAGCAATTTGCATCCACCTATGTGTCCTTTCTCTCTCTTTTTTTTAAGTTCAAAGAATAGAGCAATGGAAAAATTTTGTGCTATCACCCTATCTCCTTCAATGAATCTGAATTAGGAGCTGAGGTTTGGCTGTGGGCAAGTCTCCTTCAGCTCCTAAGTCTCTTTCTCTAGTTTTTCTTGAGTAATTACTTCCTCTTTTCCTTCCCTTTTCCCTTGTAGCCTTTCCTGATGTTTCTTTTGTGTTTCATGTAGGTTTGACAGGGTTTCCTATATGATTTTGTTTGCTTCTTGTAGGTTTGACCGTGTTTCCTATAGGAGACCCTTTCTTTTTTATTGAGGTTGACCTAGTGACAGGTACCCTAACATAGGTTATTGTTGACTTGGGAGAATCTTGTGTTAGTGTTCCTTCTCCTTCCTTCTTCCCTAGAGGGATTGCTTTCTCTTGTTTTTTTAGTGAATCCTCTATGATAATTGGAGTTTTGGTAGGGGTTTGGGGTCTCCCTTGTCTAATCATGGTGCTCTTCCTTGTCTTGAAGCAAAGTGGAGTTTTCCTTTGTCTCTTTCCCTTTGAGCTGAAATGTGTAATTAGGGAAGTTAGAGCAATTGTTGCCTCCTTCATTGTAGGCTCTGGAGATACCCTTGGTGATTCTTCTTCTTCCCTACTCTATTTTCATAATTTTGTTCATCCTCTTGTACCTTATCGTCTTTTTCATCCTCTTTTTCATATTATTCTTCATCGGACTCTTTTTCTTCATCCTCTTTTTCTTCTTCTTTCTCATCCTTTGTTTCTTTTTATTTTTCATCCTTTGCTTCTTCTTCTTCTTCACTAGTAGTAGGGCTTCTGTCATACTTAATGGCTCAAATTGCTCCTTATTCCTGCATGTCTGCAAATGTTGACCATGCAATAGGGATTCTTAAATTGTGTAGAGCATCTTCCAGGATGAGTTTGATTGACACATAATCTATTAGCTGCTGATGTTTTCCATCTTGTACCTTGATGCTCATGTCTATCATTTATTGTAATAGAAAATTAGGTATACCAAGTTTGTTATGAGGAGGTATCTCTTCTACAAATCTTTTCTCATAAAGGAGTCTAAAGTGGTATCCATTAACTACATTCTATCAACTTTCACAAGAATTATACTTGATGATGTGTTAACTCACCTCATTCCAAGGATACGAAATCCTTTCCCTTGTAACCCCATTTTTGTCTTCAATTAGTTCTTCTCTCTCCAAGAAAAAACTTTTCTTTGCAAGAGTGTTGTTAGTCTTGTCTTCTTTTCTCCATTGCAAACCTAGGGGAGTTTAGTTATCCCGCTAATACTCTCAGGGGTAATTTCTACTAAAAATCCCTTCAATACAATAGTGGCACTGGATCTAGTGAGAGGTATGAGTGACATTGCAAATTCTCTAGCCACATCATCATCGTATCCCCTTAGTAGCTCAAAGAACCCCATCCATTGATGCCTTTTAAAGATTTCTACCACAATAGGATGCTGGTATATTCTAGTTGTGTTGATGGGCTCTCTTTTGTTGAAACCTCCTGTCATATTTTCTGGCAATTCTTGTTTGAGTGAGGTTTTGGTGGCTACAAGTTGAGAACTCTGGTAGGTGATGAGGTTTCAAACGTTATCCTTCACTAACCTTCACTGAATTCTGTCTACCTTTATGCATATAAAAATTACTCAAAATAAATTAGGATTTCTTCTTTTCAAATGAAAAACACAGAAGGTATGGCACCTACATCCCTTTCCTATTCTCTAGTGATGAAAACTCTTGAATTGATTGCCCTCTATGTCCTCTTGCAACTATGTGTGCTAAATCTCTCTATATCTTGTAGCCTTCCTATAGTTTCCTATAGGTGCTCCTATTTGTTATAGATGTTGATTATTTCTTGTAAGCTGCCATTGTAGGCAAGATGAGAGTAAATTTTCTTTCAATAAATCGTTCAAGTTTCCTCTACCTTCAGCTTTTAAAAATAACTAATAATTCACATGGGATTCAGTAATTATTTCTATTTGTGGATAATTTCGTTGGGTGATGTGCTAGCTGGCCTAGTAAAAATACCTACTTTCAGACTGTTGGTCCCACTATAGGTTAATCACATCACCTTTCCTCGTAATCATATCCAACTTTAATTCTCCATAAATTAACCACTTTTTTTTATTCATTCCCCTTTTTTTGATGTGCCCTTGCCACATGTGGAGTTGACTAACCCTTTTTCTTCTCGTTATCTGACCAAGGGTGTCCAAGTTAACTGGCCACCTTCACTTATAAAATCAAATTCCTGCCTCATTCCTACAGTTTAATCATATTCATACCAAAGAAAGAGTATTGGTGAGATGACATACCTGTTGGTCCTTTTCTTCACTGATGCATGCTGGAAAGTGGTGCTAATTCGTTGTTCTTTGACCTTGATTGATATTCTTCAACTACTTTTTTTTCTTCCTATTTTGTTGATGAATTGATCCCTTAATGATGTACATGTGCTAGATTTTGTTGTTGCTAATCTCTCGAGGAGCTTCCTCACCACTGTGATCCTTGTGGTGAAGGTGGATTGGAATTGTTGTGGTCTTTTTTGTGAAATAAATGCTATAGGAATTCCTATAGGATGTCATGCAACTGCCTTTCTCTTGAACTTTTGCATCTCTTCTCTGCTTCTAAAGTTGTTGAATGGGTATTGGAATGAGTGGAGGATGTGGTTATGGAATGAAAGATGAGATATTCTACTGTGGCATGCATCTTTTTGACTTTTTTTTCTTTTATTTCTATTTTCTAACTTGATTTATTTGATGGATATAGTGGTGACATGGTCATGGAGGGTCTTGGTTGAGGTATCATGAGGTCTGTTATCACTCAGGTTGTCCCTAGGCTCCTGAAAGGATGCGGCCGAGGTAACCACAAACCAATCTTTGGATTTCAGGTTCTAGCCCACCTGCAATCAGAGAGGGCTCTCTCTTAATGATTTAACTTTGTTGATGGTGATTTTAGGCTAGTTGTTAGGTTCAGGGGTTTTGATTTTTTGTTTAGATTGAAGATGCCTATATGGAAGAAAATTCCAAGCAGAGAGGCAAGGTAAATTGTGATAAGTTTCAAACCATTGGGCATGGAGTCATGGACTAGGGCTTTCTGTCGCGTTTTCTTGGTCACAAGAGGATTGTGGAGTGAGACAGCCACACATGAGACAGTTATCAATTTGCTAAAAGGATGGAATGATGGTCAGGGATGAAAGGCAATTAAGAATCTTTCATCAAAACTGACCGGGAGGAGAGGTGAATGAATGGTTGTCTAGGAGCAGTTAAGAATTCCTAAACTATCATTCATAAGTGAAAGAAACAGCGTAAAAAATATCATTTAAGTATGCATGTTCATAACTATTCCTGATGAAAACACGAAAAATTGTAGAAATTGAGCCTAGGGTGCAGCTAAGGAAATCCTAAACTATTCTTCTTTTCTGCAATTTAGATGGCGGATTGATGATAAAACAAACATGAAAAACTAACAAAGTTAAGAAACACTTATTGAACCATGTAGAAGAACATGAATTCCACAGTCACTCCTCAGCCAATTAAACACAGCAGATAGTTTCAGAATCCACGCTTTCAGCAGTCTTTGATTATGGAAAGTGTCACAGTTACAGTGCGAGTCTCTGCTCGAGGAAAATATCAAAATACCTAAGATCAAGCAACTAATCAACCAACCAACCCCTACTCCATTTTTCAGGGTGGTATATATAGGCAAAATATCTAAATTTATTTATTACAACCTACCTAAATAGGTCTGCAGGAAATTTTGTTTTTTTTTTAAACCTAATTGTTGCTGGAATTAAATGCAAGTAAGTCCTTTGGTCTGCGCCAGAGGCAGCTGGATCAAGTTGAGTTGATGAGGTGTCCTGTGTGACTTGGTGCAATGGTTCTGTCATAACTGTGCATTGAGTTCTGGTCCACTGATCTTCTGTGAGTTTAATGTGCAATCATTTGTGCTGGTGAGCTTTAAATGGTTCCTTAACTGCTTCTTGACTTTCAGAGCCTTTCCTTTTAATGCTGGATTTGCCTCGAGCCCTGAGAAAATCTCCTCTGATACACTTTGCCGCTACATTGATAGTCTCTCCCGCTTCCTGATACTCTTTGACAGGCATTTTATCTTCATATTTGATCTGATACTCTTTAATCTCTGTTCCTGGTCTCTCTATGTCTTTAAATATGTTTAAATTGGCAAAATCAGGCTTTTTCGGGCCTTTTCGGTGTAAAAAGGGCTCAGGAATCAAAAGATTCCCTAAAGATTCCCCAATATAGCCCATTTCCCGTAGCGATGCACGATTAGCTCGCGCTAATCGCGCATCGAAAAATGCCTTCGTTTTTCATTCCGGAGCTCCGAAGTTCAACTTTCGCGCTTGCGCAAATTTTCCGTTTTTTGGCTGCTGACGTCAGCATGACATCAGTGGTACGATAGATGATGTCATCATGATGTCAACAGTGGGACCATCTGGTACAGATGTGATGTCAGCATGCTAACTTCATCAAGGTGACATGGCAGTACGGCGGGGTGACGTGGCAGTGACACGTGGCAGGGTGACATGGGCCGGGCATAGGCAGCGTGAGGTGATGTGGAGGCGACGTGGCAGGGTGACGCGACAGTCCTGTTACGTGAGGGGAGGGCGGTTTTGGCCGATGCATCGAACCACCTTTGGTACAGAGGTGGTTTCTGTCAGGGGCGTCTCGATGTAATGGGAGGCCGCCACCTATCCCGGTGTACGACGGTAAAACCGTCGGACATCGGGTGGTAACCTACCACTACAATAGGGCGCTCGATATGAACAAGGGTCGTTGGATCTGGGGGAGGCAATTCGATGGTGGACGGGAGGCAAAGGTGCGCGGGATATAACAAAAGAGCGCGTGCGTTAAAGTTTAATTTTTCCACGGCACGGGTGGGTTTAAACTTTAGGAAACGGGTTAATGGGTTAAGGCGCTTGATGATTTATTAAACAAACATTAATAAACTCCAAAGGAAATGGGCGGAGGGGGGGGTTTTTGCATTTGGAGAAGGTTTCTTTGTGTTTTGGAAGGGGTCCAAACACTAGGGAAGGGGAATTATGCGGAGATGAGGGCTGTCACTAAGGTCCAGGTGACTTAGTAATTCCCAGATAAATACTTATGGTTATATTTCAACCAGGGGGAGGGGATTATTTACATAGTTTTAGTAGGGGGATGGGGAAAATATAGGGAGTTAAATAATAATGTCAGTGGTTAATGTGGAAATGACCAGAAAGTGCTAAGTTTCAAAGATCTTAGGCTTCAAAGGGGAGATAGAACTTTATAGAGAAAATATAGACCCTCCTTGAGTGAAGCAGATCTTCACCAAGGCTAATGACATGGAAAATGATGAAACTAAGAGATATCAAGCAGATCTTGACCTCTTTTGGGAAATTAGTGAATGATTTGGGGAAGAGGAAGAAAGGGAAGTTAGTTACGTCTGATTTGAGCTCCTCCACATGAAACTGCCTGATGACTGTAACCTGAGTAGAGATGATACTTTGAAAACATAAGATTGATCAGGAATCAAGATTCTGCAACTTCAAAACTACTTACCCAGCCTACTTACCTAACATTTTTTCTTCCTTTGGTTTGGGTGCACTTAGACTTGTAGACCCAGCATTTCAATTTTTTCTTTTTATGCCTTCCTACCTACAAACTACCCTTATTTCTTCCAAGGGCCCAGATTAAGCAGTTGGGCTCCTTTGATTCTCTACCTATCTAAGCATCTGCCAAGATTAAGCTGTTTAGATAGATTTTCATTCTCTATATTCTAAAACAGTAAATTGAAACCTGGGGAGACCAAGATTAGGCTATTTGGACCTCCCTTTAGCCGAAAATTCTACAAAACTGGAATGACTCTTCAAAATTGGAATGCAGTAGATGAACTTTGAGTAGCATTCTTTCATGGCCTCTTTCTTTGGTGACTGTTTAGCAAATATGGAGCATTGCAGCATGCAAAGTATGACATATTTGGCCTGTAAAAATGTCAATCATGAAATATGAGTAACCTGCTGCAGCAGGAGGCTAACAAGGTCAACGACTCTTTTCATAACCCAAAACATGCTTGTGTCACCATTTTTCCACTAGACTTCCCTTCCTGAAATTTTTCAATGCCTCCTATAAAACCTACAAGAAACTCCTAAAGTATTATAGGGAATCTTGTAGAAAGCACAAAATTGCTTAGAGTTGGCATCTGGAGTGGAGTATGGATGGAAGGACATGGGAAATGTTAGTGCCTAAATCTACCTCAAGTTGAGAAAGGCAGGTCTAGGGTAACATCAAACCACACTTAACTTGGTAGCTATCCCTACCAGATCGGGAGAGGGCTCTCTCCTTTTCAATATCAAAGAAGATATGGAAAGTAAGGCTTGAGATGATTGATTTAAATACTAATTTTAGGCTAGGTATATGCTCAGAGGGATTTGATTGATTTTAGTGGTTGGTTGCTGGATCAAATGAGGAAGGCAGCTTTGGGTCTGGGAAATCAACACAGATTTGCAGAGGTTTCTATGGGGCAAGGTAGGAAAGTGTTTTAGCACTTTGAAATGAATGTAATGGTGAGTCTAAAGACTAGTGAAGAGTTTGGGAGGGCATGGAAATGTCATGAGTCCCCTTCAAACAGTAGAAAACATTCAAAACTAAATAAACCCTGAGGCAGAGCACTGAAACACCAATGGATTCCACCTTTTAAACTTGATTCATTTAGTTATGTAGAAAGAGAGAGATGATGGCACACATAAAAATAAGATAAACTAAATAACTAAGAAGAAAACAATGCTAATTCACATTACCACAAGAATCCCACAAAAAGCTATAAAACCCTAGTTCATTTCCTTGCCAAACTGCAGAAGTGATGTACAAAATAGCTCAATGCATCCACCAGAGTCCAACCTTTACAAATGACTAAGAAAGTAAAAGAAATAGGCATAAAACCACCTATGTTGGCCATCAGGGGTCGAATCCATGAGTCAAGGAGCTGTTTCAAAAAGATCTAAACTAGGAATTGAAAAATAGGCAGTGGAACAACTTGCCTCTAAAACTATAGAAATTGATTCATTCAGCTCAAAAGCATCTAAAACTAATGTATCTACCTCCTTTAGTCATTTTTCATCATTTTTACATCATAGTACATCAATTTACATCATATTAGATCATGAATTTAATCATGGGAGAAGAAAAAGTAATATTAGTAAAAAACTAGGTGAAAATTTGAGTTTTTGAGCAAAATTAGCAAAATTTTGCCTGATGTGCAGCGCCCTAAGCCTGATGTGCAGTGCCACTTCAAGGCTGAGTTTTAAGGCCTTCCCCTTCACCAAATTAGCTCCAAGATGGCTTGCTGGAAAGATTTGTTTTTCGACATTGTCCTACCACTAGAATTTTTAGATTTGGAGTCCATTTGCACCTTAAAAAATCATTTCTCCTATGACTGCTTCCCGTGGGTCCAAAAAGTGGCGAAGAGGGCATTTTTTAGGTGTTTTTTGCCCTTTAAGTGACCCAGATCTCGTCCAAACTTCATGAAACTTTCTAGGTTTTAGTATTTTTCCATGAGCAATCCAAAAATGCAAGCCATTTGCAAAATTCCCAACTAGCTCAATGTGTAGCTCCAGCGGCGTTGTGCATCAGATGAACTTTTTTGTGTTTTGCAATTAAAATTTGTGAAATGACAAAAAGTTCTCCAAATTGCTTCAAAATTGGCAAGTGACAAGCTTATCAATTATGTTTCTCAGCCAAGGAAGCTTCAACCAAGATTTTAAGTTTATCTTGCTCCTTTTGGCTTTCAAGGCTCTCTTTAACTTGGCTTTTAGCTGCTTAACTCTTATTTTGCAAATCTTGTTTCGAATTAAGTAGTGATAGGCCATATGATGCAGCATTGTCTTCTCCTTGTTACCCTTATCAATCAACTTCTTAAGGTGGATATTCACTTTATCCAACAAATATTCTTGGTCTTTGTCTTCTTCAATGGATGTCAACTTGCCCTTTGCCCTCTTGGACATGTGCCGGTTTTCTTTGATGATTTGTAACTCCAGGAGTTCTTGTTTATCAGTCAACTATTTCTTTTCTTGCTCAAGGAAGTTGATGATCCATTTGGCCCTTTCAAGGTCAAGTGGTAAGGCTTGGATTTTAGCCTCCTTCTCTTTGATGATCATATCCTTGAGTCGTGAGCTTTGAGAGCCCAAATCAATGTCATCTTCCTCAACTAAAACAAAGTCCTTGTCTTGGCCTTCAGAAGGCCCTTCATCATGCAATTGTTGTTTTTCTCTATCCTATACCTATTCAGCTGAAGAAGAAGGAAAATCCCCTTTCACCCTGGGTGAAGATAGTATTTTACTGTGATCTGGTGAAGGAAACGAGACCCCTTCCACCCCTAGTGGAGATAATACTCGTTTGGCAGCTGCAAAAAGTCTCTTGGTGCCTTTTCATAAGTTATAAACACAATAATGTGAGCCTCTTCAGTTTTTCTTTCAGGCTCTCTTTGTTGCCCAGAAGGTCCACCTTCCTCCTGAAGATCTGCAAAAATCTAAGGCCTGTTATAGACATTTTTGGGTACTGCACCTCAATGATAAATGTCCATAAACTAAGGGCTCCTAAGTATCTAAAAGTGTTTCTTCACTACATAAAGGAAGAAGGTTGGCTGATTACATCATCTCACAGAAGTTCTCCACTAAAACTTGCTTAGAAATGGTAAAAAATGGACCATATTGAATACCTAGTGCAAAGGGTGCGATGCATATCACCTTCCCAGTGTAAAGGGTGCGATTCATACTGAATGGTCCCTCTGTAGGGTGCGATGGGAGAGAATGGACAAATGGCAGAGACAATTTGGGAGGTGGAAGATCATGGAATCTTCCAGAAGCTTCCCCTCTCACACTTGCTTCTCTGTTTTTGACCAAGGATGAGTAACAGATCATCAGTATCCAAGTGGAATCAAGAACTATTGGAGAGAGGACACTAATCAAAACCCCAGAAGATGACTCACCCCCCTACAATCATCTATATATGGATCCCTCATCACAGAGATCCAGAGGTTGGAATCTTGTATCTTGTAGAGAAGTGTTGTTGGTTTTCTAGTGAAACTTCATAGTGTTGGGTGATCTAAGCTTTAGTTGAGGTGAAGAAGGGCTCTCTTGCTGGGTGATGATGCTAGGTCATAACTATTGGTTGTAATCCTCTTGCTATTCTTGATATTAATAAAGTTATTCAAGTTTTCCTCCATATTCTTGTATGTTCAATTATGTATGCATTTGTATGGTTAACACATATCTGGTCCTATGTTATTTATGAATATAGATCTCTATTCTTCGATAGTAGTATGCTGCTTTGATTCCACAGGTGCCCTTTGAAGCAGGGCAAACGAAGAAGAAGCCGCAAAGATCTATCAGGAAGGAGAGGAATCAAGCAAGGAAACCAAGTGCCAGACTAAGGTTGGTGTCCTTTGTTCCACTCTTATCTATTTTCATAAAGGAAAGGGAAAGTAGTCTTTACTTGTTTGTTTCTAAGATAGCTACCAATCTTAGTGCGAATAGCAGCTCTGAGTGGACACTATTCCCAGTAATAAAATGACGACTCCACTAGGGAGCGAATAGATTTTTGTTAGTCTATCTTTGTTTGTTTTATAATCTTACAGACGGAGCCTGAAGGGAAGCCAGCTAGCCTTCGAACTGCATTTTTTAAACAAATGCAAAGTAGATCAATGCTGCTTCAATATATCTCCGGGTTTTGTTTATGAATTAAACAATTGACCTGCAAATTTTCTAATTTCCCTAAGTGGTGTCTCTGGTAACCTCCTTACATCAACCCCTGTGATTTACATTTACTAAACATCACTTACTCGGCCTAAATCCCTAAACTAAATTACAAATTGTGAGTAAAAACTGGTTAAAAGTCTCAAATTGGTACCATCGCACCCTCCATTCAAGGTAGTCTGTATGCATCGCACTTCCCGTGTGTTGTAGTTGTGTTGCATATTGGATTCCCTGTGTGACAGGTGTGATGGTCAGGGAAGGTTAACTTTACCTTCAGACTTTGGTTTTTCTTCACTATTTTCAGTTCTGTTCAGGAGTTTTGCTGTCTGTGGTAAGTATATCTCTGTGAAAACCCCATTCTCTTCCATCATTCCGCCTCTATTGTGCAAAGAACTGTAAGTGTTTTTATGTATTGTGCGCCATTTTCAGTTCTCTTTTGCAAAGAAGTAGCATAGTCGAACTGTCTATTCTTAATCTGAAAGTGTCGTAAGTGTCATTTCAGTCATAGAAGAGAATCCCATTGTTCTTGATAGTCGATTGTACTGTTACTCTTGTATATGATTTGAATTAGTAGTTTTTAAAGTGTCGAAAGAAAACTTTCATTTCGAAATAGCAAAGTGTCGCCCTTAACTTCACTTCATTTTGAAAAGAAATTTGTTAAGTATTTTCGCTTTGAAAATAATTTAGATTTGCACTTGGCTTTCTTATCATCATTCATACATTAAGAAGGCTGAAAACAAATACATGCATGTGAATTTGCATTTAGACTGCTTGGTTTGATTTAGGATAGTGCATTTAGTGTGTGTTTTATGCTCTTTGTTGAAAGACTCTCAACTTTCTTTCCTTAGTAGCTAGGATTTTCATTGCCAAAAGAACATTAAACAATTTTTTATCATCTTAGATTGCATTTTAGGAATTGTATACACATCATGCGGTGAACCTGAAAGGAAAATTTTTAAACAAGATCAACTATAAAATAAATTTAATGAATCTAAAAACGCTTTTGAACCTAACGCATAACATCTAGAAGTTTAGGCTAGAGACGTATTCTGGCATCGTAAAACCTGGTAACTATTGTTTTCATTGTTGGTTGGGTGATTCCTCCACTCTGAGATGGCAAGTGCCAGTACGGACTTGTGCTCCCACGTACTGTCGAGTATATATTGGGAGACAACAATAGGCTACATCCTTTATCCTTAGGAAGCTATCTCTGCCGCCCTATCGATCGCAATGCATTGAACACAGTATTCAGGAAGATTGACTGTCGTACCATAAAAAGTATTCTGTAGTTTTGCGATTAGTTTGGTAATCCCCTCTGCCTATTTTTTGAGAGAAGTCTATTTCATTCCTTTTCAGACTCCTTAAAAGAAAAGGTCCATCTGAGCATTTGTCACTTCAGGCTCATTAAAAATCGAAAGAAACTAGAGTCATCTTTTGGTTTTTTCTCGACTCTTTAAAATTGAAAAAACAAGTTGTGTCAAAGAGTCTTAAATTTATTTTAATCGGAATAACATCACAAATTCCCTCGTTGGTCTTTAGGTTGAGAAAAATGGAGTCTACCAACCAAGGATTTCGCCTTGGAGGAAATCGTAGTCTTTTCTCCTCTTGGGGAGATGTTGGTGCACCCCATATGGCCACATTGTCACTTCCAGGGTTGACGATTGGTTTGCTCGTATGGCTCTTCTCTACCTCTGTCATTCAGAATACCGTAATTCTTGAACAATCAAGTTAGCAACTAGATGATACTAGAGATGCCACCCAACCTTCTACTTCGTCTGTTTCTCCCTCTCCTCCTTCCTCTTTGCTTGATAAAGCTGGTAAAGCTAAAGATCAAGTAACTGAGAAGAAGAAGAAGCGGAAAGAGAAAAAGGAAAAGAAGAAGAAGGAGCCAAAAACAAAAAGGGGCAACCATGTTTCGTCTAGCAAAAATCCTCACACCGCACCGTTTAAACCTAAATCTCCTTGTGTCATTTGCAATGGAGACCACTATCATCGAGATTGTCCTTGCATCCCTCAGATCTTAAGGGACTGGCCTCCTCGTTTGCACAATCCGGTGTCGTCAACCTTTGATGATCATGTTGAAAGCACACCATCAACCACTGAAAGTGAAGTATCTGGACAAAAAAGGAATCACAAATTTCCTTGTAAATTGTGTGAAGGTGATCACGCTGTCCACCGCTGTCCCTTACTAGACGAAGCTAAATGATTTTTGGATGACCGTCCTGCTTCACCGCTACAGTTCTAGATATAAGAAACTCTTGCCAAGTCCACCATTGGTTGAAAATCCAGCTGGCATGCCTTTGTGGTCGGCCGAAATGTCTATCATTGAAAATGAACCCTCTAAATCCATACTAGACGAAAGTCAAAAGGTAGAGGCAACAGTTGACCCGGTTTTGCCTTCAGAATGTTCATCTTCGAATGATGTTGTCACTGAAGAGAAAGAGAATGACACCATTCAAATTCCTTTTGTAAACACAGACTCCAATGAACTTCGGGGAATTTTACCCGTTCCTTTACCGCAGGAAGGAAGTTCATCAGAGTCATATCCGGCCGTCTATTCAGTCCCACCTCCAAGAAACCTAGTCATTTCCTTCGACTAGAATCTACTACGCAGACCCCGTTTACCAGCCAGTGTAGCATTCTAAATCTTTGTACAAGCTTAAAAAATGGTCATGGTTGGTACCATGATAGATGAAGGGGCTTCTGTGAGTATCCTTTCCTCAACTGCTTGGAAAGCACTTGGTTCACCATCGCTTTCGCTTGAAATGAGAAATCTGACAGGATCTGACAAAGGAACCAGTCGACTGTTAGGGATCCTTCCCAATGTGACCATTACTTGGAGAATGAAAATCGTTCACATGAACGTGATGGTAGTCCAAGTACCCCTGGATTATAATCTACTCCTTGAGCGTGACAATATTTATTGCATGGGAGCTATCGTCTCCTCACTCTTTAGAGTAATATGTTTTCCGCACGAAGGCAGAATGGTCAGGCTTGTAGACCAACTATCATTCCTCAGTTCACACATAGAAAATAGTCAAATGCCAACCCTAAATGGTCTTTTCATGCAAGGAATGTCTCATCGATCTCCAGTCTATCCACCTGATGAGCGCAAGTGATTTAGGGGGATATGACGGAAACCCAGGGGGCATGCACCCTGGTCTGTTTCGGCAGGAAAACCTTGGGTATAGAGTAGGTTTCCGCAGAGGATATATGACTAGTCTAACACACCCATCTGTTTAGGAAAATGGGATTAGAATGGAATAAGATTCCCTCATCAAAGTTATGTGAGTGGAGGTGACTACGCCACTCACCTCTGTCTATTTCGGTAGACATCGCCAAGGAAGCATTTTGTCTGCGACGCGGATGGAGAGCTTTCATGGTAACCTGGGAATTTTTCACTATACCTGGGGGCATGCAAACCTTTTCGCATGCAAATGAAGAGCCGCCATTTATTTTTTAAATTTGTAGGTCCTCTAACCCTTTAAACTCGTAAGGCTGGTCGTTTCCTAGCTTGCATAAAGAAAGGATCCAGGGCAAAACTTTAAAAGGTGCAAGCCCCATAAAAAATGGCATCTTAGATGAGATATACTTATTATATGACTAGCACGAGAAGTTTTAATGTGGAACTCAAGCTCGTTAAAAAATAAAAATAAGCAATGAGCAAATGTTTCCCCCAGAGTTTAAGCTCATTAAAAAATGAACCAATTTTTCGGTAACTAACCATTGTGAATGCATTATCATCAACTTTTGAGCCTTGGTTGAGTTCTCATCATCACCTCCACTCTGTTTTTTAGCCGATCGTTCACCTCCATTTGATTGTTTACCCTTTCGAGGAAGATCTGTGAAGAGTGATTCTATTAGCCATCCTTGTGACACTGCCGTGATTGGAAAATTCAAAACATTACCTGGAATCAGCTGCTACCCGAAATCATCACTCGTTCCTCAAAAAACGAGTCTCCTTTAAGCTCTTTTCAACTAACTCGTAAAATATGAAAATATTTCTGAGTGGTTAGCCTCTCCGGCTCATTAAAGTCATCAGAAGTGCTATCCCTCCTCTAGATTTTAATCTTTTTGGACTTGAGGGATTATTACACAGAAAGATCGAGTGCCTGTCTTGTTCGGATTGTTAAAATTACCGAACATTCATCCCTTTCGTATAGCTTTTCAGACTTAAGGGATTATATTACGAAAAATAATCTTTGGATTTTCCTTTCCGTCCCTTTCAGACTCTCTAAAAATGAAAAGGACCGAGTTATCTTTGTCGTTAAACTCGTTAAAACCGAATAGCGACAAACACGTCCAAATGGACGAGAATGAGTTTCACTGTCACTAGGCTCGTTAAAATATAGCGACAGGTTTGCCCAAAGGGTGGATTATAGAACAATAATATGTTATCCTCCTCAAACTTGACCAAAATAAAGAGGTACTTGTCAGCAATGACTCGGGAAAATTGGGAAGAAAACTTGAAAAAACTTTATTGGTAGCAAGTCGCTCTTGAACATGACACTTTCTCTCCGCATCTGAGCCGGGTTGGGTTGTTTCGTTCACTGGTCATATCACCATTTGTCCATCACACCATCCATCATTGGGGTTAATGCTACCAATCCATCATCAGTGTCACTGATATGTTCAAGATAAGTCATTCAGAGAATTCACCTGTGTCTCACCCGCTCCAATACATTCACACTCCATTCTTTTCATGACCGCCACCCTGAACTCTGTATCATCAGATCATTTTCACCTGCAAAATCATTTTCTTCATTCCATGTCATAGATGTGGAATTCATTAAGGCCCTCCTACGATGGGTCACTTCTTGTCGACATCAGCTCATTATCAAAGAAGTTGACCTAGGAACAACCCTTTCAGTACTTTGAAGCTTGCATGCCTCAATGGCAAGTTTCTCACTTTCAACGAGAGGTTTACATTAATGGCCTTTGACCGAGAGATTTTGTGTGGTGTTCGATGCCAAGTCCTTTTTCACACGAATTGTACTCTAGTATGTTGAGGGTCATTGTCATTATTGGTGATAACTCTCGCGCCTGTTAACAGCTTACATCATTGGCTAGTAATCAGGCGATGTCTTTCCATGTTCGACTTCAGAACATTTTTCACATGGATCGACTTGTACTCTGAGTGAAGATTGAACGAGTTTTGAAGACCCCGGATCTAGTTTCATCCATCCAGGCTGCGATATATTCAGGAATATAAAAAGATCAAGTGTACATCATTTCCGAACAGATGATCATCCAAATCAAAGGATAATGTGTCCATATCATCAGTCTATCACACAGACGGTTGTCTGTCCTATGTACATGAAAATGAATTTATAAAGCTGAGCATGGGAATGCCCGCCTCAGCTAG
>APFE031265907.1:2554-43229 GCA_000404065.3 Pinus taeda
TTTATTTTGAAAAATATGTATGTAGATCACTTAGGTTTGACTAAAGTGTATTTATGTGTTTTTTGGTTTTGTTGGAGGCTGAAAATTTTTGAATTTTTTTGTACTGATAATGCATGGGACCATGTAGAATATATAGTGGCATGGGACAAAAGTATTCAACATGCAGTAGTAAGGACTGGCGCAGAAGGGAGAAAAACGAAATAGGTAGGTACCACGTGTCGGAGGCAACAACATCCATCATGTAGGACATGTCTAAATAAATAAGGTAGTTAGGATTTTGCAGATGATGAGAAAAGGAGAGGAAGGAAATCATGACAAAAGAATCTAGAGATATTTATAGAGGGGAGGAAGTTGATGGAGTGGTGATGAGTAGGTGGTAGATATTTTTAGCATGCATGATAAAATGGTTATATGGTGTGGGACAGTTGGAGAGAAGATGTCAGAAAATATCTAAGATGGTTAGACAAAGTGAAAGACAACTAGAAGAGAGGCATAGCAGGTCAAAAAAGATTGACATGCTATGAAAAATCAATAAGAGGACTCATCTAAGACAGTTTTAGGGTTGGGATGAAAGAGGAAGAAAAAATTTCCAAGACCATGTATTTTGCTTCAACAGTTCTAAATGTTAACTACATGTGTCTGTAGTTGTTGTGCAACAAACGTGTAACATAAGCAGTCTGTAATGAACTCTATTTTGTTTTTGTCTTGTAATACTTATTGTATTGTGCCCTAAGTAATATAGAAGTTTGGTTAGATGAGTTCTGAATGACTTCCCTTGTGGCACATTGTCCCTTTTTGTTTTGTTATGAGTTAATGAAATGAATTGTGGATTGTCTCTTCTATATTGGTGTACAAAGATATAATGTTATTTCTATTAGTGTCTATTGGCTCATTATTTTTTTAATGATAACATGTTGAACCAGTTTATCTTAAAGTCTTGAATGGATGAGAGGATCCATAGCCTTATGGTAGTTTTATTAAGTAAAAGCATATTTGTCATGAATGGTAAGTCACTTTATTGATGTCAAAAAGGTTGATGAGAAGGATGATATATTTCTTCTATAGTACTATTGTAGATAATGGCTTTTGCACTAACTAACAAGTGTAAGAACCTGTGAAGTCACGCGTAATGTGGAGTCCCATAATGACTACCATGAGTTTAGCTAATAGGTGTTTGAAGTCTCATGTTGTAAGACAAAGTCCTAGTGTCATAGAATTCGATTAATCCCATCTAACTGTGAAAAAGTGGTTCCAACAGTCCTCCATAGCATATCGGGTGAGGCTTCATCCACTTTGTGGGTGATTTCGAAAGGACAAATGTTGAGAAGGTTTGTTGGCCAATTGTGTAGAAAATCCTAGGTTTGTTAGAATACCATGTGATAATAAATGGTTTCATTATCGGGACAGGGATCATTGTATGATGGGATTATTTTGTGATAGAGATGTGGAAACCAAGGAATACCACCAACGAAGATATTTATCTGTGGTTTAAGAATAAGGAGCATGATTTTGTAGCAAAATAAATCGGTAATAAAAGATTGAGCACTAATAAATGGTTGCATAAGTACGTGTTTACTGAAATCCATGAAGTTTTCTTTGGATAATTCCCAAATATCTTGACTAGGTGGGTTCAACAGTTGAAGGATAATAATATGACCTATTGACATGATGGAATAAGACAATGGACACCACATGAGGTACACCAATTGCAAGCGGTAAGTAATAAAATTTCACGTGTTGTAGATTTATAGTTTAAGAGAATTTTGGAAGGTTATATTGTCGAATTTTCAACAAAAGCGAAAATAGCCTAAGGTGCAGCACAAAGGAAATTCCTGAAAGGACCATGAGGCATATTCATATGATCATTGTAATTATCCATTAATATTCTACTGTGTTGCCACATAGTTCTTCCATTGCAACCAGGCAACGTGATTGGATAAACCACCTGTGCATTAGGGGAAAGTGGGGAAGAACTAGGAGGTAGTATGAAATAACTAGAAGGAGAAAGGGTGGGAAAACTATGGTAGAGGTTGACAATAATTAAGGGAATATGTAGGTGAGAAAGAGGATATAGTATGGAGATAAAGAGTTTTGAGAGTGTCACCTTGAGGAGTGGATGAAGGTTCTGATAGAGTGACATAGGAGGAGGTCGATCAACATTGTTGTTTATCGTAAGGAGAATCCCAGAGAGAGGGGAAAGGAAAGGGCATTAGAGGACAAGGAGTAGAGTGAGTGACAAGAGTTACGAGGGAATGTAAATTGATACCTTGTGCATTGAAGCAAAAGAAGAAAATTATCTCAATCCACACAGCACAGAGTCCCTAGACCATAGACGATAGAGTTAGACCACTAGCATCAGACCCATGACCCTACACACTTCTACAAATATAGAAGTAAGTGCTCACACACTGTAACGAATAGTGTAGAAGGTAATTATAGTCAAGCATGAGGAGGTGATAATACCAGTGTATTCATTCAAGTAGTAGGTGGAACATCATAAGGTTCCCAAGTTCAATTTGGTGCATAGAGAAGTGCACAGTTTTATAGTAATACAATAGGTGCAAGTGGGAGTACTTCATCAAGAAGTATTGCACATAGTGCAATGAAAAGTGTAGAGATAAAGATGCCTATATTCCATGGTGTTGGGAATGAGGACATAGATAAACCATTTTTTTTTGTGAGGATGTATGGATAGACAAGCAGGTCCATGATGAGGCAATGAAGATTGCACAATTGGAAGCTACTTTTAGAGATTGCGCATTGAAATGGTACATGAAATTTAAGAGCGCAACCCAAGCTAGAAAGAATAGGATGCTAAAAGAGACTAAGAAAGCTTTGATAAAGGAGTTTTTTGAAGAAAAAAATTGAATCTCTATATATTACTGAGCTAAAGGAGATCAAGAAAGGTTCAAGTGAGTTTGTGTGGGATTTTGACTAGGAATTTAAGGTTTTGACGGATAGGCTAATGTTTGAGATTACGAATGTGCAACACAAGTAGTGGTTCATTGCTAGACTACTACCACATATTAGGATATCGTTGATGTAGTAGTGAATTGGCTCGAAATTAGAGGTATTGGAGCTTGTGTTGAAGCTATAAGCTTTGCTAGTTAGAAATGGAGAGAATAATGGGATGGAACAAGTATATTCACAATTGGTTGCACTAACTCTTTAGATAAAATATCCTACCAAAGGAAAAGAGAATAAATAAGAAGTTTGGGGTACCATTTGTCATATATATGGTCACCACTGAAATGAATGCAATTTACTGACAAAATATATGGTGATAGCTGCAATAAATATGCTTGTGTAGGGTAGAGGGTTATGGTGTTAAGCTTGCCAAATATGGGGCCACACCCCAAAAAACTATCTGATGATGTAGAAGTATGAAGTGGCTTCCCTCACTCCGTTTTGTGAATTTTGTAAATTGGTGGGGAATGATATTCATAATTTCCATGAATTAGAATTGATGTGTGAACATAAATTTGATTCATTCTGAGTACAAGGACCCAAAAGAACTGAAGTTGTGAAGACAAGCTTCAACCAACCAAGATATAATCAGACCAGACAATTCAGGACAAGGAATGGTAGTTATAGGTTTAAGAGGACTAACTCGAGGAGGAGGAGGATTTGGAAGAGGTTGGGGAATGATTGTTTTCTACAATTGTGGTCAATAGGGACACCTTGTAGGGGATTTCCATAATCCTTATTGTACGTGAAAAAATATTGTAGGGCATTGGAACATGCGACTAAGAATTTACCACAATTGATTGCTAAATGGTAAGAGAAGAAGGGGCCAACCATAGAAATGATAGCTGTCAAGCCCCATAGATCCCAACAAATGGGTTGGTTAAATAAATCGAGGTGTTATAATGGGAGAAGATGTTGGAAAGCCTATGATTTTGTAGCCACAATGGGTGATAAGAGGACTTGAGCCTCCTCTAAACTTTGATTCGATCAGAGAGATATAAATACAAAGAAGCTCAAAAGCAGGTGATTTCTATAGAATGGGATAGATCAGACATAGCCTGAGAGGAAACAATATTGGATATCTATGACAAAATTTCCCATAAGGAGCCTATGACAGAAGTAGATCCAGTCTTGAACCTACTCTAAAGCTATCTTGAGCTGGTGAAGAATGAACGAGCATTGGAGAAATTTAGGAAAATGGTAGAATAGTTCCAAGGAAATTGAAGTAGCTACTGCATGAGCATAATTATGCATAGTAAATTAGGAAGTACGCAGAAATAAAATGAGTAAGGAATTCAAATTTGGTGAAAATAACATGGGAAATGATGGGAGAACCAAATCTTACCTAGTCCTCCATTCAATTAAGATTAACCAATCAACATTATATCTTCCCCATTGGTAGATTGATGGGTATACAAGTAGATATTGATAGACTTATGAATACTACTAATTTCGAAGTTATATAGATCATTTATGACACCAATATCTACCCTACTCTGTTGGGATCGATTGGGATTTTGATAATAAAGTGATTATCAACTTGAAGAAGAGGCAAATGATCTTTGAAGCAAGGGATATTCCATGTACAACACCTTTGGATCCATGGGAAGGTTACTAGTATATTGAACCAGTTAAAGGTGAGTTGAGTAGGGAAGAATTAGATAATATTTACAAAGTGACAACTCATCGGGAGGATTATGTGAACTATACCACTAATGGAGTGCTAAACTAGCATAGTGTTGGATCATGTACTTCTTAGTTAGAAGAGGTGTTGGAAAATTTGTAGATATGATTCCATGAGGTAAATACTCGAAGGTGCACACATATCACTAGGGTAGTGTGCTGGATAAGAATAGAGGCACTTAATCTACACCACTTTCATGGATTATTTGAGTTGATGATTTTTGTACAATAATTTGAGGATCGGGTACTTGAATAGGTAAGGATTCTCGTGTTGGATGTTGTGTTGCATGTAACCCTAGATAGATGGTGGATTGCACATAGGGACTAAGTTATGGGGCGGTAGAAATGTAGATTATAGTTTATGTGCATCAATTTTGGGACCAATTTTTGGGTTCTTGGGGAGAAGTATTTGGGCATGGAGTGCCCAAGAACACACTTAAAGTAATGTGTCATGGCATGGACTCGAGAATGTGTGTGACTGCAGGAGTGGGTACATAGCTTTGTATATACTCTGGACACTGTTTCCATGAGCTGATATATTGAGTTGGAGGTGTGTAGAGAAACGAAGGATTGGAATCAGATGGTGTAGATCTTTAAAGCCACATTTTGTTTTGCGGGGCATAGAACTTGGTGAGGCTTTGAAGGTAATTCAATAGAAAATTATTACCAATGGAGACCTAACAATGCTGAAAGATATACCGTTTTTGCCCGCACACAAGAATTCATTGTAGATATGAGATATCATGAGGTGTTATAACATAGCAAAACTGAGAGAGGATGACAACGATCCTAGAAACATACAGATCCTAGGAATCCAATGGGAGTGTCTAATAATTGAAATGGAGTTGCAATTGGCTAAGTATGCACAACCTATTAAAAATAAGAAAGTAAACATTGGGATAAAGGAATGTCCCAAGATGGTGATTATAGGATATTATTAGGATGATGAAAAGGTAGATAAAGTTGCATATCTATTGCATGAATACTAGGATTTGTTCCCTAACACCTTCGAAGAAATGAAGGGAATTGTAGGAGAATTAGGAAATATGACAATTCCTTTGAAACCTGGAGCAACGACCCTATCAATTGAATCTGATCTACAAGGACATGGTCAAGCAGTAGTTGGATAAAATTAGAAAGGAAAGAACCATTAAAACTATGGAGGAGTCTAATTGGATAAGCCTGATGGTGGTCCAAAATAAGAAGACGAGAGAAATCTAGATTTGTGTAGACCTATGGAAGCTAAATGATGTGTATGCACATGACCCCTTTCTTACTCCATTTACTAATGCGGTATTGCAAAATTTTAGTGGATAGGAGGCTTATTCACTCACTAATGGACTTTATGGTTACCATCGGGTGAATATTACTAAAGAGGATTGACACAAGAGTACATTTTCAATGGAGTGGGCATGCTTTTAATATAGAATTATGTCATTCAAGTTGAAGAATGATCCAATCATTTTCTCGTTCATAGTGGCTACAACATTCAAGGAATTTATTCATAAATTCTTGGAAGTGTACTTGGATGACTAAACTATGTTTAGTGCATTGAAGAAGCATATTGAGGTGTTGTAGCTAACCCTGGACAGGTGCAGACAAATGCAAATTTCATTAAATATAAAGAAATGCATATTTTGTTCACCTTTTGGTCATTTGTTGAGATATGTTGTTTGCAAGCAAGGTTTTACTGGTGAATCCTACCAAGATTGTGTTCATAGTGGACCTGCCACTGCCCACATTAGTCGGGTAGCTACAGTATACTTTGGGGCATATAGGTTACTATCAAAATTTTATTCAAGGATACACTTAGAGTACTTCTCCCATGGAAAAGTTGTTGAAGAAAGGAACTAATTTTCATTGGCATGATGGATTTAAGAAATATTTAGACACCTTGAAGGAGAAGCTAGTGACAACACCAATTTTAATGTTCCTAGATTGGCACTAGGAGTTCCACGTGCATGTTGATGCTCCATCGATTGCACTAGGTGCAATCTTAGCCTAGCTCAGAGAGGGAGAGATTGGTCATCCCATTTCTTTTGCAAGTAGAAATCTATCAATGGTCAAGTAGAACTATCAATGGTGTATGCACCTCAAAAGTTTAGGCATTATCTTTGGGAAATAAGTTTAAATTGTATATATATAATTTTCTGTTAAAGTACTTCATCAACAAGCCTATGTTAGGGGGATAATTTACAGGTGGCTACTTCATTTTGAGGAATACAATTTTTAGGTGGTGGTCCAACCTAGCAAACTAAATCGAAGGCTTGATCATTTTTCATGGATTACCTTTGGAGAGGATGTGCAAAATTTGGAGGAAAAACTAGAAGCACAACTTTTTGTTGTGGCCTTGGTGGATGACCACTTTGTATATATTGCGATATTTTTTAGTATAGGGATGGTGCCAAAAGTTTATATTGTGGCGTAAAATAAACATCCAATGGTAAAATGACTAACTAAAAGTTAATTATAGGTTCCTAGTATAAGTTAGGCTCATATGGAAATTTTCACATGTGTGTATTGGTATCTTTTGAGGCAAATCTCTTTGGTGCCATGATGATAACAACTGATGGAGAGAGATAACCTCAAAACATTGTAGTACATGTATGACAAAATGCACTCATGGAAAACATAAATTAGCTCGAGAAAACATTCTAACAAGATCAAGGCAACATCTCACTCACTAAGAGGAAAGATTTTGCAATTCCTAGACTGAAGGTGGGAGACTGGGCTCTTGAATTGCACATTGCATAGTCTCAGCAGACAAGGTGGAAGCTAGAGGCTTGAGACTATGCAATGTGCAATACCAGGTGGGAAGACTGAGGGAAGGAAATAGACATTGCACAGTCCCAGTGGCCAGGGTTTAGGAATAAGGCTTGTGACTGTGCAATTCGTAGTCGGGAAACCTAGTGACTACGCATTGTGTAGTCTCACAGGCCAATCTTGATGCTTGTCTCTTGAATATGAGAATTATGCAGTTGGAGAGGGCAACTATTGGCCATAATTGTGTAGATATACCTTGGAAGGAGATAAAACAATGATAGATCTGAGTGTTGGGGTAGGAAGTAAATTATATTTGGATAAGGGTAATATATATTAGTGAAAATTAAGTGCTTGAAACAAGCATGCAACAAGAAAATCAAACATGCACAAAGTGGCCCAACAACGACAACTGTTGGTGGGAAAAAATAAATAAATCAATGCGACACTTAGAAAATGTGAATGATACACCGAACCAACACTTGTAAATGAGATCTAGGGGTGTCTATTAAATATATATAGGTAGTTTAGGGTTTATGACCCACATGCCTAATATCAAGGAAAAAGAGTTGTCTGAAAGTCATAATTAGCAACTACATGGACTTAACAAAATTAATTGGGAGAATATTATTTTTTAGGGATGCCAACTCTGATTTTTTCATGAAACTTTTGGTTCACATTGGAAGATGATATTGGGTAATTCTCAAGCTCAAGGGCTTGTGTAATTCCTTGCCATAGTGAATTGCGTAGTGTTTTAGGGGAAGGGAAGATTTTACTCAAATTATAAGCCCAAGGTTGGCCTACCTTCCATGATTGTGTAGTTCAGATCCTCAAGGCTAGTTTTCCTTCCATGATTGTGCAATTCATATCCTCAAGGCTCGACGCAATTTCTAGAGATACTGGATTGTGCAGTTCCAAGAGGGAGGACCGACAATGTTGCAAGGTCAAGGCAGGAGAACGCATGTGTTTTAAAGTTCAGATTCGAGTCAGAAAAATCATTGCATGGAAGGATAAATCTTAAACATCGACATAAATACTTGATGACAGTGAATGATGGACTCATGTAGACAAAATGGAGGATCCAAAATCAAAGCATGGGAAATTTTTTGGAGAGGGAGTTATAGCACCTACAACACTTGGTGACACACTAGTAGAACTCCAACTCTCTGTATGGGTCTTAAATCATGTAAACTACGTATAAATCTTCAGGAAGTATTGTTCATTTCATCAATGACCATAGGTTCTTTACTTAGCTTCAGTTAAACATATAGTCCCTACCATTCTCTTCATCGATGACACACTAACAAAGACAAGTCAAACTTAGTTGTTTCAATTAGGGATGAGGAGTATATAGATACAAAAGTTGAAAAGGATTGTCAGAGTCTTGGTTTTCATCTCTGGTGTTGCTTCACTGCTAGCAAGTCTTGAAATTACCATGGCGGAGTCACTTCAAGAACACAAACATTTCTCCATCGATCCTCGACAGTACTCCAGCGTAGTTGCTTCACTTCCCCGTGCATGAAGCCTTTCTATTCTTTCACCCTTTATTTATTTATTTATACTTTTTTCATGGAACTATGCATTGGAACTTATTGATTTCATGGGGTGAAAGAGGCATCCTAAATTATTGAGAGCATAAGAGGTTGTCACTTCAAAGAAGGACATTTATACACCTCTGAAATTCAGTTCACTTGTTTGAATTTCCTCCCCTCCCCACTCTAATCAACTTAGTTGACAAGACAAAACTGACCAATCATAAAAAAAATTAGAGTGGGTGGTAATAGTTAGAGTTTTAACCATAATTCCATTAAGGTTCTCTCTGAGAAAGAACACATTTTCCATTAGGGTTTCATCAACTAAAGGGTGCAAGGCCCAATCTAAGAGGGGGAATAAACAAAAATCTAAGCATTGACAGTCGTACAATATCCTCTTCAACTTCACCTTGCTTGCTTCGGAAGCCAACACAGTCTCATGCAGAACTTTATTACAAATGAAAGGAAATAAAGAGAGTAGGACAACACAAAACAAAATAACTAAACTAAACTAAACCTACTCCTAAACTAGCCATAACTAGGCCAAGATTACGTAAAATGAAACTTCCAATGTAACCACTGAAACATTACCTGACTTGTGTGGGAGAGGGCATTAACATCACTAAAGATTATGAAGACTAACAATTAAGAAGAAAAATAAATCACAAAATGTTGCAACATCCAAAGACTAGAAACAAAAGAAAAAAAATGTAATGAGAAAGCATGTGCTAAACATTCTGCTAATGCATCATTATGTTTACACACTTCACAATAAGCTGTAATGCTGAAGCATTCTTCTGAACTTTCAAACTTGGAAAAAATGAAGAAAATTAAAAAATTTCATTTTGCAAATGGGCTTGCCAGGTATGACTCCTCCAGCGATTGAGTGATAGGATTGTGAAAAGCAAGTGAAGGATGTGAAGATTGTGAAATACACTAATTTTCAATTTTCGCGATCAACTGATGAGGATTATTGAGAGACAAATTACTATCCTAATCATGCTTGGGACTAGCATCAAGACTGTGAGAACTTAACATAGCCATCAGTGCAGGTTGAAGTGCCTCAACAACTTGTGGTAGTTCCAAGACATCAGAAGGTTGATCATCGAAGATCAGTGGCTTAAAATAATCGACAGTGGACAATACATAGTCATACATAGATGAGTCAATGAATAAACCACGACAGCGTTGATTAGGAATTTTTTCATTTAAAAAATGGAATCCTCATGATATGATGGATCATAGAGAAGGGGATTTGAAAACAAGAAATTCCACTCTTCGTTTCTTCAAACTGATTGGATGATTGATGGAAGAAATCGCAAAGAGAAGAATTTTCCTCACCTTATTCAAATGTAAAAATAACACTCCACGAGTCCTGAGTGTGATTACGATGAACGTTGGCAAAAATTGTTTCTTCAAAAGATACAATAGGCATGACGGGATCATGGAAGATGTCAGGATAATGAGAGAGAGGTGGGGAAGGAGAAACATCAACTTGCATTGCACATTCTTGTCCAAAAATAGATTTCCACACATAATCATTACGAATGACAGTGCAATTTTCTCGGTTAACACTAACTCCATTCCGAATTTGATTCTCATGAGAACCAGAAGAAGTGATTTTAATAGGTAGATGTAACAACTCACGATTAGGAGGATCAAAGGAACTAACAGATGGAGGATAAGGAAACATAACATCACCGGTAAAATCAGATCTACAGTCAAAACTTGAGTTTAAATTTTGAATATGTTGGGTGGGAGAATATGGTAGTAGATTAATGGATGAACTCTCAAGTTCCCCAAACCCAACCTGTGTAAATGGAGTTGTTTGATGAGGGGAAGACAAAGAGTCACTTGTAACAACAACTTCCTCCATCGCATATTTAAGAGCACCATAACCAGTATATGTTGGGAGACTTTCAAAGGATTCATATTCTTCTGGATTCATCAAAATATGAACATGAAATTCAAACTTCTCTTTCATGAAACTCTAATTGATATCGTCCTCAAAAAATTCATAACAGAAATGAATAAAATGATCATGAAAATATTGAAGATATTCATTAGGTGCTTTTCTAAGATGCATGATTTTATTATAAATAGATTTACAATCATACTTGTTAGAGGTGTGATAGATCTCCTTGAGGAAGCGATTGGAAATGTGTAACATCATTCTTTAACGTGCACTACGAATGTAAGGATGAACAACCTACAAGTAGTATCATGACAGTGAATTTGATAATAAGTGTAGAATTCAAGAAACTGATCAGAGTGCTTGAGAATGGTTGTTCCACCCTCGCCATCAAACTTCATATTGGACAAACCTTGAATTATCCCTGAGGTAACTTTTAGATTTGCAACTCTGGAAAAACATGTTGGGGTCAAGATATGGGAAGAAGTCATTTAAAAGATAAGGAAAGCTCAAACAGATTTCATGGGCTCAGCTTATCATTTGACCCTCCTTCTAGCACCATAAATTTTGACGGTGTTGGATTCACCAAGATGCTCCCCAATATGAAGTCCCAATTAGACTTCACATTGTTTGGAGTAGGAGCCCCATCCGGAATATAGCCCGGTTACTGAGATAGTGGGTTTTAATGGTATTCCTTGGCCGCAATAACACATAGAATGATGTACTCGTGACTTTGGTGAACAAGTGTGTAACTTTGTGAAGAGTTAAGTGAAATTTATGAGAGGTTCTATCATGAAAAGTGGGGGAATAAGTGATCCCCTTAGAAGCATGTAATAATACACAACTTGAAAGGAACACACGAGCATAAAAGGAATCATAAGTTAGCCTGCAAAGTTGTTCACAAGATAACCATGATTTAAAATACAAAACAACACGCATTCAACAATATCCATACTAATGCAAACGAAATAGTTCATAAGAGTTAGCTTAAATGAGATAAGATATATCGCAAAAATAACAAAAATAGTCCTACTGTATTCACAACATATGCATGAAAATGTGTCGGCTCTGAGCTTTTATTAAAGTGAAAATCACAAACATACATATCCAATTGACAAGCCACTATTCCCAATAGTGGAACATGAAGCCAACACGTCCTCCTCCAAATAAAGTTTCCCCCTTTATGCTAAGGAGAAGCCAAGGCTCTAAACAAAACTCGCTAGCTTTTTATTTTAAGCCAAAATCCATTTACATGAATAATGAGGGTCTATTTATAACAAATGAGATGAATATCCATCTCCCTTTATGACTATTTGAATTCCCTCATGACCTTTTGAATTCTTTACATATTGATTATTCATATTCTAAAATTGATGCTAGGACTTCCACTTACAAAATTACATATACCCATATAGGACAAAACTGGGTAAAGCCAACTAGACAACCTAATAAGACAAATAACATGTCAAGATTGAGTTTGCGAAAAATCTGGCTTAACCACTTCAACTTGTAGCTTCTCAGTTACATAGTGATGCAAAGCTTTATATTGTGTGATGACTTCCCCAAACTTTGCAATGGGATAAGGATCGAAGCAGACTCTAACTTCCATTGCATCTAGGAACATGACCTTGGAGCTAGTCTGGGCTTCTTTCTTTAGTAGGAGAAACATGGTATTGATCTTGAAAGGGACACCAATATATTTGTACATATCATGACTATTAACCTCTAGATATTCCTTGGTAGCAATCTATTTGAGCTATTCCAAGTATTCGTTAACATCTTGTCTAATCTTGTTCCTTCCTTTGGCTTTGATGAGTGAGACAAATGAAGGGATATTGTGTGACTTTACCATGAAATGCACACTATTGTATAACCGTGCATAAGAGGCTTGAATGTTGGAGATGAATGAGCCAAGTTATTTGTTTCTCTGGATAAGAATCCACACCTATTCTTTCTCCAACACAGTCTGTTACCTTGTTTTCTTCACCAACTCGGGAGGTGCACCTTTATACTGCATTCCCCACTCATGCACAACAGAAATGGTTGTATGAATTATCTTGAGAGATTTAATATTTTATTTTCACTTCTGTTTCATGTCGTGTAAGCGGACAACTTCTTTTTGCATGGTGAAAAGCTCCTCATGGTCTCTCCCAATGTTGATACTTCACCAAGTATGGTTGCCTTAAGTTCTTCTAGATACACCAATGTGGGAGCTTCTTTCTAGACCTTTTCGTAAAGTTGTTCAATCTGTTGCCTTGCAGCCTCTAAGTTCTTTTCCATTTATTTTTTCTTGGCCATCAAATATTATGTATTTGACTTGAAGGCTCCTGCGAAGGCCAAGTTGGCTATGACAATGTCTTGCGGGTTCTCAGTGGTGTCCATCACAATCACCTTTTATTTAATAAAAAAATAATGCATGAGATCCTGTGGGAAGTGTTTCTTCCTTTCTTGTATGATATTATTTTGTAGCTCATTATAGGTCAAGGTGTATATATCCATCACCAGACCTTCTTCAAGAGGAACAATTTCCTCTCCTTGCTACGATCTTTCTCTGTTATCGGAGGAGGGGGAGACTGAGTAGTGATCTGTTGCATGGAAGACATGAGATAAACATCTTGGTTTTTTTGCTTCGGTTCTACCTTCATATCTTGGATTACTATCATATCTTCAATTTCTTGAGCAAGTTCCTTATCTTGCAATTGCTTCCTCTCTTCTTCAAGTAGTCAGTTATGTTCCTCTTCTTCGAATTGCTTCCTTGCTGCTTCTTCCTCTAATTTTCTTCGCCTTTATTCTTCTTGTCTCTTATGTTCTTCGTCTTCCTTCTCCTTTAGTTCTTCCTAATGCTTCCTCTTCTTTCTCTTTATTTCTGTTACCATGGCTACTATCAAGATGGTGGGATATCCTTTAAATTTTCACCTTTGCTCTTCTCTTGGACTATGCACAACCTTTCTCTTTCCCTTTCTATGCACTATGTTGCACCTTTCTATTGGTTCTTCTTCTGGAGCGGCTTCTTGCTAAGGAGTTCATGGGGCTTGGATGAATTGTAACAATTCTTTATCCTTTCCTCCTTGGGCCTGGAATAAGTCTTGCTCGGCCATGTGAAATGGTTCTTTGCATAGTGTTTCTTACAAATGCTCCTAGGATCGTATGGATTATATTCCATGCAACAAAATGCAAACTTCTCTATCTCTTTTGCTTCGGTGTCAACAACCTTTAGTTTCTTGATCTCGTACAATCTGATTTGCAAAGGAAGAGTGGGCCAAGATGCTTTCTTCTTCCTCTGTAACACTCCTGATAAACTTGTGGAAATATGGTAAGCTACTTCTTGCATGGCCAATTTTTCTATGGGATACCTCGGTAGTAGATGTGGAGGCTTCTAATCACCGAACTCTCTAAGGTAACTACCATCTGGTGAGGTAAACCGATCAACCAATTCTGACACTACTTCCATCGCCTCATGAGACATGCAAGGTGGGTCTCCCCTAAATATCATCTTATACAATTGGATGAGGAAGTGATCTATCAACTTCTCCATGATTCATTTGTAGTTTCACTCTGAAAGCAATTTGTAGTAAATGTTCACAGCAGGTTCCACTGGTGACGAAGTCCAACTCATGTCAGGAAATGAATTTTGAGAACATATTGCATCCAAAAAGAAAGAAGACATGTAGAACTTGGCTTGCTTACCCTTAGGAGGGTTCTTGGCATTAGTCACATGGGTTCTCAGTTGTTGAGCCAACAAGTATGACCAATTAAATGTTGTTCCTTCATTCACAATCTAATGGAGCAAGAATGCCCAACCTTCGGGAAAATTCTAGCACTCTTTTGACCATAGATTTGGAATCATCGAACTATCAAGAAATGAAATGCCTTCCTAAGAGATTTTGTCTTATAATTCTTGTTGGGTGCTTAGCGGAATTTCGATGTCTCTTTCACCCAACCTATGATGACATCTTTAATGCTTAGGTAACTGGTGATTGCATGTACTCTTGTGTAATCCTTACTTTTAGACATCAATATAAACTTGTTTTTCCACTAGATCTTCTTTGTAACTATTTGTTGTGAAAACATGCTTCACTGTGTGCCATGTAATGTATGAATCTTTCTCAATGAATAGTTGAGTGTCTGAAGAACTCGCATACTAGAAGGGACACTCTCAACTATCTCATGGGTGCTGCTCTTTGTGGTGTCTTTTGAGGCCGATCTTTTTGGTGCCATGATGATAACAACTAATGGAGAGATATAACCTCAAAAAGTTGCAGTACCTGTATGAAAAAATGCACTCACGGAAAATAAAAATTAGCTCAAGAAAATAGTCTACCAAGTTCAAGGAAACAACTCACACACTAAGATGAAATATTGCAGAATCCCTGAGCTGAAGGTGGGAGACTGGGCTATTAAACTGTGCATTTCATAGTCTCAACAGACAAGCTGGTAGCTAGAGGGTTGAGATTGTGCAATGTACAGTCCCAATTGGGTAAAACGAGGTAAGGAATTGCGCATTGTGAAGTACCAATGGTTAGGGTTGAAGGTTGAGGTTTTTGACTATGCAATGTGTAGTTGGAAAAGCTAGTGATTGTGCATTGTGCAGTATCAGAGGCCAAACTCGAGGCTTGCCTCTTGAATATGTGAATTGCACAGTTAGAGAGGGAAACTATTGGCCATGATTGCACAAATCTTCCTGGGAAGGAGAGAAAATAGTGACATATATGAGTGATAGGGCAGGAATGAAAGTATATCTCGCTAAGGGGAAGATAGATCAGTGAAAATTAAGTGCCAGTAACAAGTATGCAACGGTAAAAATGAACATGCACAAAGTGAAAAAGAAGCAAAAATTGTTGGTGGGAAAAAAATAAGAAATCAATGTGACACTTGGAAAATGTGAACGACAAACTGAACCAAGAATTGTATAAACTAATATAAGTTAAAATTTCAGCTACTATGTGTATAAATTCCCACTGTAGATCAACAAATTATGCAATATACTAAAACACAATACAAGATCTACTTCTACAACACTATGCAGAAGCTTAATCGAAGTAAGCAAGATCAAGAGAACACATATAACTGAGAATGAGAAATCAATCACACATAACACAAAAGAAATAACCCGAGGAAAGCCTTAGCCTAAAACCCCAATCTCCGTATTATCATACAAGTGGAAATCTTGTTCAAGTTACAAAAAGAATCAGCTCACAAGCTATCCTACTCTCTCTGCAATCAAACAATATTGCTTATAGACAGTCAAAGGCTCTCACAACCTTCTCCTCTGCCCTCCAAGCCTCCTATTTCCTTCCATAGTTTCTCCTGGGTCCTCAAGTTTCCACCTGTGTGTAATAATCCCTCACACACTGCTCTGACCTCTGAAATAACTGCACAAACCTGAAGGAGATAAATCCTTCTACATGGATGAGTTTCCTTTATAGGAAAAATTCATCCAATTGATAGTACACTGTCCCTCCTCTGATCTCAACTAGGTCTTTCTCTGAACTGACATGCATGAGTTATTTATGAGAGAATATTCAGTTATCTGAAGTGCAACAGTTACATGCGTGCAAGCATTAACTAACGGAACTCACAATTAATTCAACAAACTATTTGAATTAATCTAACTGGACTTGACTCAGTTAACTGAGCCAACTAATTACAACTCAGTATTACAACTCATCCTTATCTCTTTAACTGATGGATAAATTCCTCAATCAATGGAGAAACTATTGCATGTCCCCACATAGACTTAATGTTTGATTTTCTATAACTAATTAACTCAGGATGAATTAATTAATTATTTTACAAACAAATGCTAAGATCAAATTCAAATTTTACTTCTCAATTTTAGTTGAGGGACTAACTAAAATTGGAATCTAACCCGAAATTCTATTTATAGCAATGCTATTTTTAGCACTTCCATTTTTCATTCCTTGTTTCTCTGTCCAAGACTGGTACCCGAACTGCTATTTATAGCAGTGCTATTTTTAGCATTTCTTGTTTCTATTTTCAACGCTCCCTCTCAACAAGAAAGGCATTCAACTCGAACCTGATCCTGAACCTTTGGAATGTTCTGCATGCAACTCTTCTCCCTAGTGTTGTTTCTCCAACAACTCTAGAAACAAAAAAATCTCCCAACTGACCTCCTTGCTGGGCTAGAAACATCCTCTGATGTTGAAACTCCCTCTGCCGCTGACAAATGCTCCCTCTGTGACCTCTAAGCTACTACAACACTCCATGCATCTGGCATCGTTTCACACCTCTCTGTGCCATCCTACACTGGTGCAACACTCCTGTGCCTCTCACATTGTTGCAACTTGCTAGCTCTACACTGTCTTAGGATTCCTGCACTGTAGCTCTCTCTGCCACTCCATCTGCATTTGTCTCTACCCACTCAGCCAGTCTTGCTACTCCTCATCAGGGCTCCCGTAGCAAGGTCTAATCAAATAGGTTGGGTACCTCAATGATCCTGCCCCTATTCCAGCCTTCTTGGGATTATCACTCCACATCGCCCCACCTCCTACCTGGAGGTATGGATGGATATGATCCCTTTGCCCACTTAGCTCTAAATTTCCCCTAATGGAGGTCTCTACATGAGTAGATGTCTCTACTCGATCTCCTCCCGGCTTCCCTAGTTGTGGCTGCTCCACAACCTCCTGAAGCTGCTTCCCTAATCGTGGCTCCTCCACAATTGTCTGAGACTTCGTTTGGCGCTGCATGTTGAGAGGTAATGTACTCTCCCTATCAACCACCAAGTCTCCATTAGTTGCATTGCTCTTCAAGGATTTGCATGCATCTTGAACCTCAAGAGCATACAGGTTCTTGACTCATGAACTGATCTGCTTCACTTGTCTGGTGGTGATGTGTCGAAGGAAAGCCTTTCCCTTATTGAAGACTACATCATAGCCTTTGTCTTCCAGCATTACGATCGACACCAAATTTTTCTTCAGTCCTGGTACATACTTGACATCAGTCAAGGTAATGCGAGCTCCATGCTCCCTCTTAAAAACAACTGTGCCTACACCTGAGACACTATACTTTTCATCATTACCCATCACGATTCGCATCTGGAGATCCTTCTCCTCCAAGGTACTGAAAAAACTCTTGTCGCTGGTCATGTGGAAAGAAGCTCCACTATCAAGAAACCAACCACATCCCACCATGGATGAAACCATGCATGCGAAGAGGGTGAAATCCAACTTGAACTGTGAGGCTAATGCTTCACCTTTAGATCCTTCCTTGGATCATTCTTGGATTTCCTCAGTGGAGAATTTGTAGCAAAATGGCCCACCTCATGACAATGAAAGCATCACACTTTCGATTTGTCAAACTTCTTCCCACCATGGGAAGAACAGGATTTGGGATGAGAATCCTTCTCCTTCCCTTTCTTTTCCTTACTCGATAAGGCGCAATTTTCGTCATCCTCCTTGGATGAAGAAGATCCATCTCTGGTGCTTCTTCTTATCTCCTCCTGCATCAGATCCGACCAAAGTCGTTCCCAATCTGGCAGTTTTTCTCTTCCATTTACCGAGTCTTGGTATCTATGCCCGCTCTTAGGAAGACCGAGGAGCACAAGACTCACCATGTCATCATCGGTTTTCGTGATCCCTACACTTCCAAGCTCATCCCTGTAGGTGGTGAGCTTGTTTAGATATGCAAGGATCGTGTCGCCTTTTTCACACTTGATTTTCCAAAGCTTGTCTTTCAGCACCAGCTTCCTCTTATCACTGTTGTTCTGATATATATCTTTTAATGTTTTACACATCGAAAATAGTGTCTCCTTCCCATGGAGGCTCGAGACAATGTGGTCTCGAACTCCCTCCAGAAGGATTCTCCTTGCTCTAGCCACACATTTATTCCATTCCGCCAATTCAGTAGCATTAGCCATTGCTGGCTTGGGGACTTCTTGATCAATGAAGTCCTTTAGACCGTTATCCTCTAACACTGCTTCCATGCGATCGTTCCAGGCTATATAATTCAAACTACCATCAAGAGCATATTCGAGTCTTAAACCGTTGAACACCATTGGTGAAATTGAGATGTGATAAGAACTTGATTTCTATATTCAGGAACCTCAAACTTCGAACTTCTCCCTTCTTGTATATTGTTCTTCGCCTTTGATCACCTTTTCTCTGATTCCATGTAGAAATTCCCACTGTAAATCAATAGATTATGCAATATACTAAGACACAATACAATATCTACTTCTACAACACTTTACGAAAGCTTAGTCAAATTGAGCAAGATCAAGAGAACACATATAACTGAGAATGAGAAATCAATCACACATAACACAAAAGAAATAACCCAGGGAAAGCCTCAGCCTAAAACCCCAATCTCTGTATTATCATACAACTGGAAATCTTGTTCAAGTTACAAAAAGAATCAACTCACAAGCTATCCTGCTCTCTCTGCAATCAAACAATACTGCTCATAGACAGTCAAAGGCTCTCACAACCTTCTCCTCTGCCCTCCAAGCCTCCTATTTCCTTCCATAGTTTCTCCTGGTTCCTCAAGCTGCCACCTGTGTGTAATAATCCCTCACACACTTCTCTCACCTTTGAAATAACTGCACAAACCTGAAGGAGATAAATCCTTCTGCATGGATGAGTTTCCTTTATAGGAAAAATTCATCCAACTGATAGTACATTGTCCCTCCTCTGATCTCAACTGGGTCTTTCTCTGAACTAACATGCATGAGTTATTTATGAGAGAATATTCAGTTATTTGAAGTGCAATAGTTACATGCATGCAAGCGTTAACTAACTGAACTCACAATTAATTCAACAAACTGTTTGAATTAATCTAACCGGACTTGACTTAGTTAACTAAGCCAACTAATTACAACTCATCCTTATCACTTTAACTGATGAATAAATTCCTCAACCAATGGAGAAACTCTTGCATGTCCCCACATAGACTTCATGTTTGATTTTCTATAACTAATTAACTCAGGATGGATTAATTAATTATTTTACAAATAGCTGCTAAGATCAAATTCGAATTTTACTTCTCAATTTTAGTTCAGGGACTAACTAAAATTGGAATCTAACCCGAAATTCTATTTATAGAAATGCTATTTTTAGCACTTCCATTTTTCATTCCTTGTTTCTATGTCCAACACTAGTACTTGAACTGCTATTTATAGAACTTCTATTTTTAGCATTTCTTGTTGCTATTTTCAACACTATGAAAAGAAACATGCTGAATAACACTCATAGAAGCAAAAGCGAAAAAAAAAGACACACGCAAAACTTACCCGGAAAAGCGTTGCAAACTTAGTCGAAAGTTCCTTGATCTCCTTGGGAAGACTAGAGCTCTAAGATGGAGTGTTCAAATGAATTCTAGGGGAATATATTAAATATATTTAGGTGGGTTAGGTTTTATGATGCACATGCCTAAATTCAAGGGGAAAATGCCACTTGTCTGAAAGTCATAATTAGCAGCTAAGTGGACTTAACCGAACATTAATTGGGAAACTCCTATTTTTTAGGGATGTCAACTCTTAGTTTTCTGGGAAACTGCATATTCACACTGAAATATGGGATTTCACAATTCCAAAGCTCAAGGGCTTGTGCAATTCCTTGCCCTAGTGAATTTCGTAGTTTTTTAGGAGAAGGAAAGATTTTGCACAGTTTCTGAGCTCAAGGTTGGCCTTCCTTCCATGATTTCACAGTTCAAATCCTTAAGGTTGATCTACCTTCCATGATTGCACAGTTTAGATCCTCAAGGCTCAACACAATTTCCAAAGGCAGTGGATTACACGGTTCCAAGAGGGAGGATTGACAATGATGGCAGGTCAAGGAAGGAGATGGATTGTGTTTGAAAAGTTCAAATTCAGGTCAAAACAAGCATTGCAGAGAAGGACAAATATTCAAAACTGACATGAATACTTGATGAAAATGAATGATGGACTCTTGCAAACAAAAGGGAGGCTCCAAAATCAAAATATGCGCAAACATGTGTAACATGTATTGTGCATAACTATAACATTTAACATATCATAACTATTTAAAACATAACATTCGTGTATATATATATATAATTATATATATATATATATAATATATATATAACATTAACATGTATTGTGCATAAACTATAACATATAATACTTATAACTATAACATTTAACATATAATTATATATATATGTTCATGTTTTAATAGTGCATCATTGATAGATACATTAAATCCATCATAAAAAGTGCATTTGGTCCAATGAATCAAAGCATTTTGACACTTTTCTAATTTGTACCATATTATTTAATTATGTAGTGTGTTGTACATGAAACATTGTCTTCATGTGCTTGCACCTAGTACATGTCAGGTGTCAAAGTCAAACATTAAGAAATTAAAATCTATTGGAGTAATTGGTTGTAGCGGAATTTTGTTAGTTTTGTAAATAGGTTTATTTCAATTTTTTACATATATATATTTACATATTTAGGTGGGCTATAAATAAAATGCATTATCTAGAAGTGGGAAAAAGTGCGAAGGTAGGTTTGATCACTTCTTTCGATTTTGTTTACATGGAACTCAATACTTTGGTCGATAAATTATCAAAAAATGAACTCTAAAGTTTAGGACTTCAGGCTAAATTATTCTTCTTGAATTTAGAAATGCTTTTTTTGTTAACATTCTTTCTAAGTCAACATTTTTTTCTTGGAAATTTAATTTATATGTATTATATGTAATAGTTTAGTCAACATTTTTTTCTTGGAATTATATATAATATGCAGAGGCACCCGATATATGTGCCCCAACTGCAAGTTGTTACAGTGCGAGTGGATATATTATACGTTGTTGGGCTCATGATAAATCATGTAGCCCACACAGAGTGCATGTTCCACTCATAGATCCTACCTCTAATGCCAATCAGAGAGTCAGAGGCAGTGTTTCTATTTATGTTCATGATTGTGCTACTTCTAGTGGACCTTCTTCACTTATTTCAAGTACACCTCCTGCAATTTTTAAATCCTTTTTAAACTTTATGTGTTGATGTCTTGAAATTGTCTTTAATTTTTAAATTGTCTTCAATTTATGTGTTTGAATTTAATGTATATGTTATTATGCTTCTAGTTTGTTAACTATATTTCTTAAATTATGTTTATTATTTGCAGACCCTTAGTGGGTCGAAGCTGAGGATCATAGTGTAAAATCGATCCCTTTGTGGGATGATGCTACAACTCATATCACATTGGAGGATGTTATGTCTTGGCATAGGTGGATCACAGAAGAGTTGCATAACATCCATCTTAGTTCACCTATTAGATTTAGTTTCTCTTTGATGTTGGATAACATCAATAGGTTGATCAAGACATATTGGAGGTCAGGCCCACAAAGCCACCTCCTACAGTCCATACAGAGGATTAGGAGGCATGAAGTTATAGGCCCAAATACTTGAGAGGTGGTGAAAGAGGCCACCAAGAACATTGATGTTCATGGGGAGTTGTTTGACATCCCTCCAAATCACCTTACTAGATATAGAGGTTTGATTCCACTGAAATATTTTAAGAATGTTGATGCATGTAATATCCCCTAATAATAATAAAAATAAGAAATAAAAAATAATATAATATAATATTAAAATATAAGAAAATAAATGATAAACAATAAAGAAAAGATAATAATAGTAAATAATTATAATAATGAAGAAAATATAAATAATAAATAAATAACAATACTAGAGTTCTAAACAATATAAATAAAAATAAACTGTAAAAATAAGTAAAGTTAACAAAAAGTAAAATAAAATAAGAAAGAGTTAAATTAAGAGAACTATAAAAATAAGTAAAGTTATCAAAAAGTAAATACGAATAAAATAAAAAAAGTAAATAGGAATAAAATAAAAAAGAATTATATCAAGAGAATTGCTAAATTAAGGTAAACTTAAATAAAGAAATAAAAGTTGCATGTTGACACATGGAGTGTGTGCATGCGGTTCCCCTTCCAATGTTTGCTCTATTTAATAGACAGTGAGGAAGATAAGAGATCATTCCATGATTCCATCATCCATTCTCTTGGAGAAAAATGTTGTGAGACAAAGGATTCTCTGACAGTAGTACGTTGATTGAGGGCTCGGGGGTGGCTAGTTGTAGCAAGATTTTGTGCAATTGAGCCTACGGTTGGGTGGAGAGTCATCCCCAAAACTTTGTTGTGGTTAGCAGTATTCAAATAGCGTTCAACTCCGAAATCACAAGTAAGGAATATCATCGCTACAGGTAAGTTGTCTCTGCTCATATTCCCGAAATTCGATGTTAAATAGTTGATAAATTGCATATTGATTATAAATCGCATGATTAATCTAATTAGTTGCTTGTTTTAATTTCGGGATTGTTACATATGGTATCGGAGCAAAGTTTCAACTCTGTTGGACCTTTAGATTATTATTTTTTATAATTAATTAATATTTTTGAAATATATATGAGTTAAATTATATATTTAATAAATAACTTTATATTCAATATCGCTCATATATAATAAATAACTATATATTCAATATTGCACCTATTTGAATATTTGAATGCTTTTTTTTTCACTTAAAAGTAACGATAATCTATTTAAAATATTTAATATTTAATATGAGTAGAGCCGGAAGAAGAAGAGGAAAAAAAAACATCAGTTTCATTTCTTTCACTCTTAGGTTGTTTGGGCTTGTATGCAGAATACTCAGGGAAATTGAACGGTGGTCATATAAACTTATTTTGAACCTAGTTTTGTTTTTCCTTTAAAATTCTATTTTAAGCGTGAACGAATAAGGGTCATACTTCATTCTACGATGTTATCAAACAAAAACAAAAAAATCCTCGTATAAGATCTTACAGATAATGTCTCCTTTTAAAAATGCTATTATTATAATCCTAAAAAGATAACCCATCTCACATGTATATATGCTCATGCATATCACAGATAGCTCTTCATGCATAAACTTCATTAAAGTAATGGAAAACTACAGAAATTGCAAAGAATCTTATACTTTTTATAATACATGTAGAGAATTTCGTAGGGTGATATTCATATACCCATATGGATGAATGTTTAACCTCTTAAGTCACGTGGACGCAATTTTGATTGATTTTTTTTTGAAAATATATTTTGATTGAGATAATTACATTAAATTTTCTTTTAAGTATTATTAAAAAATTTATTATTTTAATAATAATATATTTTCTAAACTTAAGATATGATTTTATTAAAAAAGAATTGTATTATTAAAAAAAAAAAATAAAAAAGACAAAACCGTTAGCAATAAGAAGGCCCAACAAACATAAGATAATCAATAGTAGTTTTGGTTGTGAATTGTAGTGGGTTAAGTTTGGGATTAATGAATATATCCCCAATCTATACTAAATATTTATTGATATATTATTTCTAGAATATATGTCAGATAGAGAGCCACAAATATTTCAATTAGATTTTTCACTAAGAAGGGAATTTTTCAATTGGAATTCTATTAAAAAAAAATATGAAAGGATTAGTTATTATGGTATGATGAATTGCTTTTTAAAATCATAGTCGTTATTTTAATAATAAAATAATTGCATGAACATACGGGTATATGTATCAGTGAAAAAAAAATAAAATTGAATGCTTATTGAGTGACTTATTATATGGTCACAATGTGTAATTTTTTTAAGTATGAATTTACTAATAAGTGTAACATTGGAAGTGATGTAAAATTCAACTTGATTAAATACAGGGGAGATCATGGCTCCTAAGCGTCGAAGGCAAACCCAAGGCACCCCTAAGGTGGAAACCCCACCTCCCGCCACTACAGAGATTGGAACCCCAGCTGAGCAAGCTATATTACATTCCCTTGGGGAAATGACAAATATCTTTAAGGATTGGGTCACAAGCCAAGGACAAGGTCAAATAAATGATCAAGGTAAAGGAGGAGAGTTGGAACGAAAATAGAGGCAAGACCTAAATTCTCAGTTCAATGTCGAATATGGACAAACAAACCTCGATATTATGAAAGAAGTCCAAAAATCCAAATTACCAGAGTTCACAGGTCAAGAGGGGGGTTCAAAAGCAGAAGCGTGGGTAATTGGTGTCAAAAGAGCACTTAGCTTTAAGGCATACACTTCAAGGGAAAAGGCCCAAATATCAATGAGTCTACTAAAAGGAGAAGCTCTATTATGGTGGGTAAATGAAGAAACAAAGATGCAAGTCACCCCATTGAAAGTTACTTGGAAAATGTTTGAGGGAAGCCTTTCGAACCAGGTACCTATCAGAGGAGTACAAACACCAATAAGTAGGGGCTTTCCATGCAGTGCGACAAAATGGTAGATCTATCGAGGACTATGAAGCTGAATTCTATGTGTTGGTCCATCACGTGGACTATATGGCTGATAATAAACTTCAAGATGAAAGATTCTTGCATGGAATCGATCCCTTGGTCTGAGCGGAAGTCGCCATGTGGAAACCCACCACTATGGCAGTAACCACTAGTTTAGCCAAACAAGTCTTGAGGATGATAAATATGAAAAAGCGAATGGTGGTTGATGGAAATATAGGGAAGGAACACTGCACAACGAGGATAAATAGACCAGGGGAGCACCCATATGGATTCCAGGGAAGACAAAACAATGTTTCCCGGATCGCTAGTGCAACTTCTGCTCTACCTCCAGGAGGACGTAGGGTTAGCCCTACTTGAGAAGAACTAATGGTGGGGGTAGAGGATTTGGTGGCCAAGGATAGGTACAAAGTGAGAATCAAGATCAAGTAGAATGTTGGCAATGTGGAGGTCCACATTATAGAAGGGATTGTCCAAGGTATCAAACCGGGATTAAACAACAGGGACACAAAGAAAAAGGAGGAAGACCAAAAAACCCACACCGAATTCATGCAGCCACAAACCATCGCCAGGTCGAGCACCAAGCCACAATGGTGGAGTCCACAAGTATGATCAATAAAATCCCTCTATCTGTGTTAATTGATCCAGGTGCCACTGATAGTTTTATTTCTCCTTCAACACTACTTAGATGTGGATTGACATCTCATGAGCAAAGTAACTTTAGAATGGTTGAAATGGCATCAGGCTCTTAGCAATCAGTAGGGTCAATGGTAAGAGATTGCAGTGTTAACATTGGGGGGTGTGATACCAAGATGAATCCATATAACATGACTCTAGGGACTTATGAATTAATTGTAGGAATGGATTGGCTTGAATCTCATCAAGCTATAGTGGATTGCTATAATAAGACAATTCTCCTAAAAAATGACCAGAGAGAAACCACAGTAATAGAGGGCATTAAATGTGATGTTACATTGCACCTCATATCAGCTAAGAAGGTTAATAAGTGTATGAGGAAAGGATGCAAGATTTATGCAGTAGAGATGGCTCATGCCGACGAGAAGTTCTCGGATAAGTTGCACCCACTACTTTCTGAATTTGCAAATGTATTCCCTCCAGAGCTACTAGGTTTTCCTCCAGTTCGAGAAATTGATTTCTCCATTTCTTTGAAACTAGGAACAAAACCCATATCCAAAACACCTTATCGAATGACTGTCCTAGAGCTTAATGAGTTGAGTATACAGCTTAAAGAACTTCTTGATCAAGGATTCATCTAACCCAGTGTGTCACCTTGGGGTGCACCAGTGATCTTTGTGAAGAAGAAGGATGGAACTCTTAGGTTATGTATTGATTACCGAGATCTAAACAAGGCCACCATTCAGAACAGGTACCCCATGCCTCAAATAGATGACCTCTTTGACCAAATAAAAGGAGCTTCAATATTTTCCAAGATATACTTACGGTTAGGTTGCCATCAACTAAGAATCAAGGAGGAAGACATACCTAAGACAACATTTAGAACGCGATATGGACACTTTGAGTTTATTGTTTAGCTATTTGGTTTGACTAATGCCCTGACAACCTTCATGAACTTGATGAATAGTGCCTTTCGAAGATATCTGGACCGCTTTGTCCAAGTGTTCTTGGATGACATCCTCATTTATTCCCGCAAGTGGAAGGAGCATCAAGAAAACTTAAGATTGGTACTTCAATGCCTTAGAGAACATAAGCTATATAAGAAACTTAATCAGTGTTCCTTATTTGATAAAGAAATTCAATATCTAGGCCATACCATTAGTGGGAAAGGCATTGCAGTGGATCGCAACAAGATTTAAAACTATAATGGATTGGCCTACTCCTTGGAATGTCAAGGAAGTACGCAGCTTTATGGGGTTGGCAGGCTATTATAGAAGATTTGTAGAAGGGTTCTCACAGATATCTAGTCCCATCACCCACCTCCAAAGGAAAGGGGTTAAGTTTGAATGGACAAGTGAGCATGAGAAAGCATTTAATGAGCTAAAACAATGATTAACAACTTCTCCAATATTAAAGGTACCCAACATGGACAAGGACTTTCGTGTATGCATGAACGCATCAGGAGAAGGATTAGGTGCAGCCTTGATGCAAGATGAAGGGGTTATCGCTTGTGCTTCACGTAAACTCAAGACCCATGAAATCAATTATGCTACACAAGATCTGTAATTAGCAGCAGTTGTAATGGCCTTGAGACTATGGAGACATTATCTGATGGGGTGTCAATTTGAATTAAGAATAGATCATAAAAGTCTTGAGTATCACTTCACCCAAAAGGACCTTAATGCTCGACAATGACGCTGGAATGAGCTATTTAGTGAATATGATTTTAGGATATCCTACATCAAGGGGAAAGAAAATAAAGTTGCAGATGCTTTAAGCAAGAGACCTAGAGTTCATTCAATATTGTCATTGAAGATAGACTTGAGAAGGCAGATTCTAAACCACCTAGTAGGGGACCTGCAATACCAACAAATAAAATTTTCCTTACAAGAAGAAGTACTAGTGGCAACCAAGTGGGAAGGATACACCGTAGATAATGATGGATTGCTACGATATAAGGGTAAGATGTACGTCCTGGGTGATGATGAACTTCGGAAATTAATAATGAAGGAAGCCCACCAAGCTCCATATGTTGCACATCCAGGAGTCTAGAAAATGTACGCGGAGTTAAAAAAACTATTTTTCTGGACAGGAATGAAAAAGGATATAACACAGTTTGTGGCCTGATGTTTAGAATGTCAACAGGTTAAAGCTGAACATAGACACCTGACAGGTCTTTTACAACCCCATGAGATACCAGAAACTAAGTGAGAAGTTGTTTCGTTGGATTTTGTTGGAGGCTTACCTATGACATCCCAAAGACATGACTGCATTATGGTTTTTGTTGATAAATTAACTAAGAGTGCTCACTTCATTCCAGTTAAGACCACGTTTGAAGCACCAACTATTGCTCAAATTTTCCTAAAAGAAATAATTCACCTTCATGGAGTGCTCCGAAAAATAATATCTGACAAAGACGCATGTTTTACTTCCAATTTTGGAAAAGCCTCTTACAATCTATGGAAACACAACTAAACTTCAGTACTGCATATCACCCAGATACACATGGGCAAACAAAAAGAGTAAACCAAGTATTAGAGGACATGCTAAGAATGTATGTCATGAATCAACAAAACCAATGGGAGAAATACCTTCCCTTAGTGGAATTTGCATACAACAATAGTTATCACAGTTCAATTCAGGCATCTCCCTTCAAAGTCTTCTATGGAAGACCATGTCGTACTCCATTAAGCTGGGATCGATTAAAGGATCAAGTCATGTTGGGACCTGAAATTCTCTAAGAAATGGAAGAACAAATGGGCACAATTAAGCAGAGGCTAAAAGAAGTTAGGGATCGCCAAAAAAGTCATGCTAATGCAAAGAGAGTTGATAGAAACTTTGAGGAAGGAAGCCAAGTTTTTATTAGAGTCAAACCCTCTAAAAGTCCCTTTAGGATTGTTAAGGGAACAAAGTTATCCCCTAGATTTGTTGGGCCATTCATGATCTTAGAGAGGATCGGACCAGTTGCTTATAAGCTCGAGCTGCCATTCCATCTAAGAAGGATGCATAATGTGTTTCATGTTTCTATGCTTAGAAAATATGTACCCGACACATCCCATGCATTGAAATTTGAAAAATTGCAGGTTTCCAAGGAGGGAGTCCTTCAGGTCAAACCATTCTGTATACTAGACCGCTAGGTTCGTTGGCTCAGGAACCATGAGTTTGAGAAAGTTAAGGTCCAGTGGGACCAATATAGCCCAGGGTCAGCTACCTGGGAAGATGCAGATGTTATTTTTTATGACTTTCCTTATCTACTTGATTAAAAATGTGTGGTGAACTAATTAGGAGTGCTTACTTAGCTAAGACAAATACTTTTATGGAGCATCTAAATCATGTTTTATTGTTTAAATTTTATGATACATCTAAATCATACACTATGATTTCAGTTATAGTTTAATTAACTGTTATGATGTTGAGTATAATGTTGGATGAGGTTTCGTGATATGATGGTATGAGGATAATGATGCACATGTGGTTCTTATAATTGTTACAATAGTGATGATGTATGCTTATGATGATTATGATATGCATAGGCATTATGATGTTATGTTGAGGTATATTGACATGTTCATTTACTACGTGATGATAGGTATTTAACGTTGAATGTTGATGTTATAACTTTGGATGGATATTATAATGTGAAGCATGTGGTAATTGTATGTAGAGTTATGACCTGCATAATTTTGTGATAACAATGATGTTATGTTCTTATGATAACATGTAAGACTTGATATGTGGATTATTTTCTATGATACTATGATTATAACTAATGTAGTGGTTGCATGTTGAGATGCGGTGACTGATAGGAACTTCACAAATGGGCCAAGAGGGCCGGTTTATTTGATGATCTCGTGGGAGCCCATACTTGCGCGGGAGAATATGTAACACCATATGGGCTGGGGAAAAACTCAATCAACACTACATATGCCAGTGGTTCCTTTTATCTTGTATAGCTCTTGAGGAGCTATGAGACCATCTTGAGGAGGCCAAGTGCCTTATATTGTAGGCTAGGTGCCTAGTATTGGATTGGGATGCCGAAGTCTAGTGGGGGTGTATGGACTTCGATGCCTTGGGTTGTGCACCTTAGTAGTTGTGGAGGGAGTGGGCCAGCCTTGTGAGATGCCCGAAGTCATTGAGTATCGTACCAGATGCCTGCTTTGGGGCAGATGAGGTTAGAGTTAGGCGCGAGCCTTGGGGCCAACCTTGGACTAGGATACAGACCGAGGATGCTTATGCTAGTCCTGAAAGTGGGAAAAAGGACAGAGATTCCTTGAGATTTCCCGGGTGTTGTGAAAACTTTCGATGCCTGTTGGTTATACTAGTTCAGCAGAGGGTGTAGGAAAAACTTGAAGTAATAAATAACTAAATAAATTAAATGTTAAATAATTCAACTTAACTTCGAGACGAAGTTCCTTAAAGAGGGGGAGTATGTGATGTCCCCTAATAATAATAAAAATAATAAATAATATAATATAATATCAAAATATAAGAAAATAAATGATAAACAATAAAGAAAAGATAATAATAGTAAATAAATAATGAAGAAAATATAATAATAAATAACAATACTAGAGTTCTAAATAAATATAAATAAAATAAACTATAAAAAAATAGTAAAAATAAGTAAAGCTAACAAAAAGTAAAATAAAATAAGAAAGAGTTAAATTAAGAGAACTATAAACATAGTAAAAATAAGTAAAGTTATCAAAAAGTAAAAATGAATAAAATAAGAAAGAATTATATTAAGAGAATTACTAAATTAAGTTAAACTTAAAATAAAGAAATAATAATTGCATGTTGACACATGGAATGTGTGCATGCTATTCCCCTTTCAATGTTTGCTCTATTTAATAGGTGGTGAGGAATATGAGAGATCATTCCATGATTCCATCATCCATTCTCTTGGGAGAAAAGTGTTGTGAGACAAAGGATTCCCTGGCAGTAGTACGTTGATTGAGGGCTCGGGGGTGGCTAGTTGTAGCAAGATTTTGTGCAATTGAGCCTACTGTTGGGTGGAGAGTCGTCCCCAAAACTTTGTTGCGGTTAGCAAGATTCAAATAGCATTCAACTCCGAAAAGTAAGGAATATCATCGCCACAGGTAAGTTGTCTTTGCTCATGTTTCCAAATTTTGATGTTAAATAGTTGACAAATTGTGTGTTGATTATAAATTGCATGATAAATCTAATTAGTTACATGTTTTAATTTCAAGCTTGTTACATCTTCCTTTATAGCATAATCCATATCCATTAGTGTCACGTAAATATCTTAAAAACCTCTTTATTACTTCCAATGTTGCTTCCTTGGTTTTGACATATACCTACTCAATACACTCACTGCATATGCAATGTTTGATCTAGTACATACCATTGCATACATCAATATTCTAACTACATTGGCATATGGAACACAAGACATGTCCTCTTCCACTTCTCATGTCTTGGGACATTGATCTGCATATTACTTTACTCCTATAGGAATATGCACCTTTATCAGTTTATATTCCTGCATATTAAAACTCTGCAATATCATCTTGACTTACTTCTTCTAACTTATCCCATCTCTTCTAGTTACCATGCCCAAGATGAAATTTGCAACATCAAGATCCTTCACGTCAAATATAGAGGAAAACTATGTTTTCACTTCCTGGATGATTTCCTTGTCATTTCCAATCAACAACATATCATCCATATGCAATACCAAATAAATAACGTGATCATCAATTAACTTGAAATACACATAATGATCCCATTTGCTCCTTGTGAAGTGTATTCCTATAAATAAGTATCAAATTTTTAATACCACATCTTTGAAGATTTCTTTAACCCATTATTAACGGTGCTAGAAATCCACCAACAAGGGGGTCTCCCTAGTATGAATTCCCAAATAGACCTCACATCGTTTGGAGTAGAGCCCCATTCAGATAATAGGCCCGCCACCATTATTCTTAGGTATTTTCCTTGGCTGCAATTATCAACATAAGAGATTATACAAACTATCCTTGAAACAAGAATGTAAGTTGACACTATGAGGCATACAATTGCAATGTATATAAGTTACTTTCATAGAAGGAAAAAGAGAGAGTGAGCCCTTGAATAAAATTAATATTACTATCCTAAAAGAGACACATAAGAGCATTGAAAGAATCCTTGATTAACCTGCAAAGTAGTTCATAAGATAACAACAATCATAAAAGTAAGTAAGAATGCATATTCAACAAGATGCATACTAAAGCCAATGAAATATTTCATTTTCATTAGTATGTGTTAACATAAACATACACCACACAATGAAATATTAGTCTCACAATCATTCACGGCATATGCATGAAAGCGCGCCGACTCGAAGAGATTCATATATTAATTGAAAGTGCCAAGATACATGATTACAACGATGCAATACTAGCCCCAATAGTGGAACATTAATTCACACCTTGCTCCTCCAAAGAAATATCTTCTCTCCTATGCCAAGCTAGATAAGCCAAGGTGAAAAAACTGTACTCAATTCTCTCGAGCTATGATAATGTATTTATAACAAATGTGGCGACTCTCCACCTCCCGTGTGACTCTTGACCTCCCTCATGAATCTTGAGATTCTATTATGAATTTTCAAATTCCTATCTAACCTTAAAGATTCTACATGACTAAAACATTCTAGTGACTTTTCACATTCCATGTGGGACCCTTGGGCTTTCACAAATTTTACATTTTCTCATTTTTTTAGAAATTACATAATTACATTCCATGAACACATATGGATTTTTTGTGACACTTTAAGAGGTCTTGAATGCTATGGCGACATAAGACTTCATTTCATCAATGCCATGGTCTTCTCCTTGCTGCTATGACTTTTAACTCTTCACAATATATCTTTGATTTTAATTCATGTTCACCCTCCAAAGGGTCTGGATTAGTGCTGAATCCTTCCAAGTTAACATGAGTTTCCATCTCTTTGTCATGGTCCAAGATTCCTTCATTTACTTCATGATGGTTCTTCATTTTGCTCCTTCTTCACAATCTCTCTCTTGTAGCCTCTCCTTGATGATCTCCTTGAACATCACCTTGCCATGTTGCAATGATGACACCTGCAGATAAAGTTCAATCATGAAAAAATAACACCAGTTTGAAAATCATCTATACTACCTCTGCCTGCTCATTGAAAGTGTTGAATGTGATGGGACAATGAGAAAGGGTTTTGAGAGAGAAAGACTGGGAAATGCACAAATGAGCTCAATGGTGACCAAGGGATGACCATGTTTAGCACTAGAACTACACAATGTGAAATAAGGGGAGGCTCTTCAAGTTTCTGTGCAGCGATCAAGTCTAGGAGACAAGGGTGATGCGTTTGCTGATTGAGGATTCATAGTGTGCAATGCTCAAGGAAGAGGAAGTAGGGATTGCACACTTGAGCCTCACAGGGACTAAGGGATGATCACACTATCCACTAGAACTATGTAATGCATAGTAAGAGGCAAGACAAGACAATGTACTACGCAATGATGGGTTTTAGTCAGCAGGAGAGACAGGGCTAGCCACTACAACTATGCAATGCACAATGATTGAGGAGCAGACTCCATGACTGTGAAGTTGAGGGTTCTAGTGGCCTAGATATGAACCTAATTTCCACTAGAATTGCACAATTCACAATAGAAGGCTCACTTGGTGAAGAGATTACGCAGTTGACTGGTGTAAGCAACATAACGCTAGGTCACTATACCTTGAGGATGCTCACTTCACCATGAAGGGGAGATAGCCTTTGTATTGCATAGCTCTCTTAATTAGTGATCAAGAGGAGGCTCCACTATCCACTAGAACTATGCCATGCTCAATGGATGCAAGCAGGAGTCAATCTTGGGCGTAGTGAGAAAGGGTAAGCATGAAGATACTGGGGGACTGTAGTTCAATATTTCACAATGTGTTTGTGAAGGAGGCCACCCTTAGGATGGCACAATGTGTAGCAGTAAGAGGTAAGGGATGCATCCTTGCTGACTAAGAATGCACAATGCAATCACCCAGTAGCTGGGAGTTTAAGTATGCAAAGTGTGAAGATAAGGGAAAGCCTAAAAATGGCTTAGTGTTAGACAAATGGAACAAGAGAAAACACATGATATAAACAAGTTCTAAAACGTAATCATACACATGTATACCATTAGACGTAAGCTAAGAGAATGCACAGTTTTCAAGATCCACATGCATACCTTGAAATGATAGTGAAGCAAATCTTATTTCTAAGTGTGACGGTTGAAATGATAATTTTGTGACACTTAGAATATAAGTTACGACACAACTATTGATTGCAACCAGAAAGTGCGCAAGTTACGGGAAAGTGTCTAGTGCATATTATTATGTTACATAGGATCAACTAATGCATAAGAGTGCGCTAGAGGTACCTCTAGTGGTGAGCCAAAGTTAGACACGCGCAGGAGTGAAAAAAATCAAAGGCCATACTTGTGACAATATGAATAAGTGAAAACGACACTTTTAGAAGCTAAAGAAAGCAAAAGCAACACTTGCGAAAGTGAAATCAAGCAAAAACGATATTTGCGAAAGTGAAAGCAACACTTATAAAAGCAAAAACATGCAAAAGTGACAGTTGAGAAAACTCACTAGGTTGATGGTACACTTGCAACTAAGAGTGAGATATATCGTTATCTGGAATCACACACTGAATTTCCATAGGGATTGCATATTGTAATGTCCCTATCAATTGTGCAAGTACTGTCATTAGGGACTGTGCAATGTTTAGTAGTTGCGCAATGCTCACCATTTGTTGGAAAATTCAAAGTGGAAAATTATTAATTCCATTTTCCTTAACCTTACTACTTGCTTGTGAACTTTATTATTAGATATTCTTCATCAAACCAATATTAAGAGAAAAATAAAGATAGTGGACACAAACATTATGCTCCAAGCCAAGGCAAAACCCCTCCAAGGGGAAAACCCATAAAATATTCTCTTATTATAGAATATGATTCAACTGAGATATAAAGGCCCAAACCCTAGACCAAGTCCCTCTCCAAGTACTAAGTCAGCCCTCCAACAAGTCTTTCACTGATCCTACAACAATCAACTTCAATACTACCACTTCAACCTGCCATCATGAATACTATAACTCGTCTAGCAACTTTGACCCTCCAATTTTAGCCTTGCAGCTTCCATAGAAACCCTAACCCACCTTCCTCTTAAGACCTTCCGAGAGCAAGACAACTCATCCCAAGGTCAACGAGGTAAATGTATGGTATTCTTTCTTCCAACTACAAGATCCTCCACTTCATCCTATTGTAAACTAGGATCTGCAACTTTTTCCTTCTTTAGCAGTACCAGAAACCCTAGAAGTTTTCACATGTGAGAGAGATAGAGCCCAAAACAAATATTTTTCCTTCCTTCTTGGATTATTCTTGCCTTCTTGACCTTCACTCTCCTTTTTTTCTGCTCTCGGCTACAAATTGAACTCTTTATTGATAGATCAAACTTGTGTCATGATTAAATTGGTTGGGTTGGTGTTAATGTCCCTAAAGAAGATTTGGTAACCCTAACCCTTTTGGGCCTTCCTAAGAGTTTGCATAGCTATCAATATTTGGTGATGGGAGGTAGAAACTATCGAGTTGAGAGCGCTTATGGTCCGATTTGGTATAGGAGGAAATAAGGCGAAATACTAGAGATGGAATTTCATCCAAGGGTGAAGATAAAGAAAAACTTTCATTGGATGGAAAGGAAACGAATGGAAAAGGGAAGAAATCCCATTCCAAACCAAAATCTAGTTAAGGGGGCAAGAAGAAATATTTGTCAAAAATTAAATGCTTCAATTGTCACGAATTCAGGCATTATGCCATCAAGTGTCCACACAATAAGGCAAGAAAGAATACCTCTAGAGGATAAATAGGTGAAGATTTTGCTTCATAGTTCGAGCTTGAATTTACCTTCATTACATGCATGACCAACACAGTGTTGGGGAGCATGTGGTACTTGGACTCAGGTGCATCGTTCCACATGACAGGGAATAAAGAATTTTTCAGTGACTTGGAAAAAAAATATTTGCAAATGTACATCGAGATGGGGGATGACGAAAGGTATAGCGTGAATGGGATTGGTACAATCACCTTTTAGAGGGAGTTTATCTCCCCCCTCAGGCTCAAGGATTTCATGTTCGTTCCGGGCCTAAAGAAAAATCTTGTCTCTGTTGTAGTTTTGGAAGACCATGGTTATGATGTGACCTTCAAAAAAGGAAAGGAATTCTTGAGACACATAACCATGGGATAGGTGAAGCAGCATGTGATTTGTGTGAAGAAATGTACAAGCTAGATGTGGAGGATTGTGCTGTATTGAGCAAAAAGGTGGAGAAGGTTCAAAGACACGATGTTGGTGAACTTTGGCATAGAATACTTGGACATTTTCATCATAACGCTTTGAAGATAATGCAGTAGATAAACACAAGCCTCCCCAAAGGAGCACTTGAGCAGCAGGATGTATGCAAAGGATGTACCTTGGGGAAGTACACAAAGTCCACATTCCATGATTGGGACAACAAAGAAAAAGTAGTCCTTGAAAGGATCCACTCTGATGTCTGTGGAACTTTCTCGACAACCTCCACTTCCAGGCACAAATATTTTGTCATTTTTATTGATGAAGTCTCATGAAAGTGCTGGATATCCTTCATGTGGAAGAAGGATGAGACATTCTCAAGTTCATAGAATTCAAGGCACTGGTTGAGAAAGAAATGGGAAAGAAGGTGAAGGCTCTCAAGAGTGATAATGGAGGTGATTACGTGTCGAATTAATTTAAAAATTTCCATGCAAAAGAAGGCATTCGATGAGAGTTGACAACATCCCACAACCCACAACAAAATGGGGTGGTTGAGAGGAAGAAATGTAGCATTATGGGAGCAGTGAGGGTGATGTTGCATGATGAAGGTATACCTCTACATTTGTGGGTCGAGGCATGCAACACAATAATCTATTTCCAGAACAAGTGTGCTCATCAAAATCTAGGTCTGATTACACCAGAGGAGGCTTTCTCGGGGAGAAAGTCAGATGTGCCACACTTCAGGTTTTTTGGAGCCTCTGTTTACTATAATGTCTCCAAAGAATTAAGGAAGAAGCTAGAGCTGACAATAGAATTGGGGGTACTTGTGGGTTACAGAGAAACTCCCCATAACTACCGTGTGTACTTGGCATCCCTCAAAATGGAAGCTGTGCAAAGGTATGTAAAATTTGATGAAGATAAAACCATGCAGTTCTCTCTTGACAGGGATCTTTAGATCCCACTAGAAGAGAAGCTTTTAGCTCCAAAGGAGGAACCTCAAGAAATTGTGGAGTAGCAACAAGTTGAGGAGCAAAGAGTGGAGACAACAATTCAAGTAGAAAAATTTAGAGAAGGTAGGAAAAGGACTAGGGAAGCTGAGAGAGTTGTGTAGGATGCTAGGGAGAATGTGGGTGCTCCATCAAATTAGCACGGGCAGAGAAGGTCACCAGATTTGTACAATGGCTACATGAATCTAACGACTGAGCTTATATAGATTTAGACATCCTCTTTCAAGGAAGTAGTAGAGAAACTTGTGTGGGTTGATGAAATTGTGGAGGAATACAAATCCATTGCAAAGAACAATGTTTGGGAATTGGTCCTAAGACCAACAGATAAATCAATTGTGGGTTTGAGATGGATCTTCAAGGTAAAGCATGCATCAGATGGAAGCATAGAAAAGTATAATTCCATGTTTGTGGCCAAGGGGTACTCTCAAGTTGAGGGGATTGACTATGAGGAGACCTTTGCTCATGTAGAAATGTACTCATCAATTAGATCAATTATTGCTTTGGCTACACAGATGGGGTGGAAGATCCATGAGATGGATGTAAAAACAACATTCCTCAATGGAGTTATTTAGGAGTAGGTATATATCGAGCAACCAAAAGGCTTTGAGACTTTTGATCAGGAGTCTCATGTGTGCAGACTCAAGCGAGAATTGTACAGTCTCAAGCAAGAACCCCATGCTGGTTACACTAGGATCAATAGCTATATCACCAGTTTGAATGATGCAAACCTCTATCATTTCTTGGTAGAAGGTAAATTGTTGATTATTGTCTTATATGTTCATGACTTGATTTTAACTAGTGATGAGCAACTGATTAGATCTTGTAAGGAGGACCTTGCAAGAGAGTTTGAAATGAAGGACATGGGTCTCATGCACTACTTCCTCAGATTGGAAGCATGGAAAGGCGATGGGGAAATGTTTGCCTCTCAGGGAAAGTATGCCAACGAGATACTTTAGAGGTTTCACATGGACAGTTGAAAACCTATGGAGACACGTCTAGCGACCAACTGGAGGAAAGAGGATGCCACTTCAGGTGAGTAAGTGGCTGCTATTATTTATCGACAGTTGGTGGGTTCACTAATGTATCTTGTGAACACATGACCAGATATGTGCTATGCAGTCAAATAGTTGAGCCAAGCTATTATTAGGCCAACCAAGTTATTTTGGATGACAACTAAGCATGTTCTACAATACCTCAAAGGAATTACCTAGTTTGGACTATGGTATAGATAGACAGAGGGAGTGAATATATGTGGATTCATAGATGTAGATTGGGTAGGGAGTCCATCAGACAAAAATAGTACATCAGGTGGAATTTTCAGTGTTGGGTATGCAATGGTTTCTTAGTACAATAGGAAGTAAATATATGTGGCACTCATCTCGGCAAAAGCAGAATACATGGCTGTGAGTTAAGCAAATGTGAGGCTATATGGATGAGAAAGATACTTGTTGGATTGTTTGGTCAGATGATGGATCCAACTGTGATCTATTGTTATAATCATAGTTGCATCAAGCTCTATGAAAATCTTGTTTTTCATGATCGATCTAAGCATATAGATATCAATATCACTATTTACGTGATTGTGTACAAAGGAAGATAATTTTGTTGCAATACGTTCCGACAGAGGAACAAGATGCTGATATTTTGACAAATTCCTTGTCAAGAGGGAAGTTCAAGTTCCACAGGTGCAGGATAGGGGTGGTTGATAATCCCTTTCTTGCTAAGAGGGAGTGTTGAAAAAGTGAGCAAGAAATTCTCAATTTGATCTTTCCTTGACTAAATTGAGAAAGTTCAAATTGCCACATCAACAAACAACTTGGATGATGTTAATGTGTGTGACATGGCTTGTGTCACCCATTTTACTCAATAAATTTGAGTTGGAGGATTTGGAGTTCAGTTCTGCATGTGTGATTTATAATTTGTAGCAATCAAGTCCAGTCATCCTAGGTTGTTTTCAGTTAAACTAGTCCCAACTTTTGGAGGAACTAGTGGAAGGTTAGTTAAGTAGTGGGACTTCAGTAAAACTCAGTGATCATCCAGTTAACTAATCAATCAACCCAAAATAGCTAGTGCATGTAGAGAATTCGAGTTACCTAGTTGAGGTGGAGATTCCAAGTTAATGTAACATAATTTGTAGACTAGTCCTGAGTGTACATGTGTTGCATGCAGTCAAATGGTCATCCTAAGGAATTGTGCAATTGAATTATAGGAATTTCCTAAATAATAGGGGATAATTATTCAAGGAACAACACAAGGAAATAAGAGCTCAAGCCGAGGAAAAATTTGACTAAGTTTGGGTCAGAGGCCTTCAGTGAGCAAAGAGATAGGTTGTGCACTTGCAGGGCAAGCTCAGTTGAGAAAAAAAATTGTAATACATCTCTATTCATTTGATTATTGCAAGCAGGCATTGGGTTTTTTAGCATATTTCTTTCCCCATATAAAAATACTTGTTTCATGTGTCTTATTTCGGTTCTTGCATGTTTGATATTTTTGTTCTAAATTATGAATTAATGTCTGCAAAGAAGTAGTGTAGGTTTGTGTCTTGTGATTTTGATTAAAACTTTATGAGTAGTTGCAAATTTACAACCTAATTTCAACATCCTGGAAACCCAAACTAGGAAAACCATATATATTTTTTTCAATATATTCATCTATACAATATTAAAATATAATATATATCTGATAACATCCATGAAATACAAATCCATTTAAATTAGATTAGAATACAATTGTATTTCCTTACCCAAAACTACAAAACCATGGGAAAAATCACCACGCATCACAAACTTCTTTTAGAAAAATTTATGTGCCCAAAACCAACAAAAATAGATGAAAATGAAACTTTCCAAAATATTTTTTATTGGGTTTATGCCAACAAATCCCCCGAGAAAAAAGGTTGAAGCCTACCTTGCAACCCCTCCCAAATGAGGGGGTTGTTGCCCCCTTTTTGCCCCCTTGTTGTGCCCAATGCAAAGTACAACACGTGAAGATAGTCTATACAAATAAAATTCACATACCCAACATTATCCCACTTATTATTTTATTTACACATGGGTGTTGTAGGAGTACACAATCAACAATCTAGGGAAATAATTCCCATTTTCTTCTCTACACCAAGGGAAATTCTCAATACTCATAGATTTTGTTAATGAATCTACACCATTACTCAAATTTTCCACCCTTTCTAGTAGTACCTTCTTGTCTTAAATCATATCTCTTAGAAAGTGATACTCAACATGAATATGATTTTTCTTTGTATGATAATTTGAGTTCATCATGAGGAATATTGTAATTTGACTATTACAATCTATCATTATATCTTGTTGCACCAACCTAATACCTAAACACAATCTATGTAACCACACTGCTTCCTTGCTTGCATGAGTGGCTACCATGTATTTGGTTTATTTAGTTGAGAGCACCACTACAAAATGTTTCTTGCTCATCAAACTAATCTTTAGTCTAAACATATTAAACACATATCCACTTATAAATATTCTATGAGCTATATTTCAAGCCTAGTCTACATCAACAAAACCATGTATGTCCAACACTCAATCCAATCCATGTCTTTTGTAATGTCCTCTAATAAT